>JANZXR010292966.1:0-28981 GCA_027575705.1 Erythroxylum echinodendron | reverse complement strand
GATCCCCCATCCATGTATACTTTATACCTTAAATGCTAGGTTAAATGGAAGGGACGGATGGCATTTAAATGGAAGCATAATATGTCTCAATTTCTAATATGTTACATTGTCTTCGATTCACGTTGCTGCAGCCATCACACATTCGGTTCCTCTAAAAGCTAAGTATTTCTCATGATTTAAATGGACAGGTAGCTTCATATAGGACAAATGTATAGGTGTAACATTATGCATATTTTGTTTTAGCCATTTTTTCGACGCTCACCCATTCTTTACTTCAGCCGAACCTCCACTCTTCCATACCAGCCGACACATATTTTTATCTTGTCTTTATTCCCAAGCTATGTTCCAATGCATATGAAACTAGGTTTCTATAGACAAATGGAGAGTTGACCTTGTTCTTGTTTTGTAATGCACGTCACGTGATCTTATGGTTATTCCATTTTATTGCTTTAATTTCTTGCTATTAGGTCATTTTCCATTTAGTCTCTCTCTTGGCTGCTTCTTTGTTTTCTTCTTTTGGACTAAATCTTCCAAATTTTCTTCTAATCCAACAAATGTTATTTAAAGAGCTTTTATTGTCTTCATCTTGCTATAATTCTCTTCTTCTTACTCCATGAATACAAGTGAGTGTAATCCTTTAAAAAACTTCCCAAATGTAGTGCTTTCGACTCACTTTAATTTCTTGTTTCAAAAATGTACGTAAAATCATATATAAATTAAAGTGAGTATCTTAAGAATTTTCTTATCATTAATTGCTAAGTGTAAATGATTAAATGTATTGGAAATTAAACATATATCAATTTCCCCTACACTTAGCTTTTGGTCGTCCTCGGGTAAAATATCTAAATTAATCTCAAAGACTTGACACATTTACTCAATTCCTATATTTTCCAATACTACATAATCATAAACAAAGATGAATGACTTTCAAAAAACATAGCAAGAATTTAACATTCCAAGATTTTACTCATGATTAATCAACATTCAATACCTTTGAAAACTGAGCAATCTAACGATAGACTCAAAAAATGTGTTTAACTAAAATATATCCATGGGTACCCTCAACACCATTAATGATCATGACAATCTACAACTTTGCATTTCATATCATTTCTCGACCACTAATGTTCACATGAAAAATCATGGATCACAGGAGTTTTCGAGGTTGTAATGTGGGCAAAGGTAAGGTGAGATGTATTTGGGTCAAGTAGTACAAAAGCCATTAAGCTAGTGAAACAAAGCAATACTCATCAAAAATTGGGTACCGTCAGCTATGACGAATGTAACATTTATATTTCACAACCCCATTTAGCTGTCACATACAAACTACGTGAAGCATATACCAATCCGAAGGAATCCTTACACAATTTATGCCAACAATACATTGAAACCACAATAAGTGAACCTTCCAAGACAACATCTACCTCATATCTAACATACTCAAATATAACATTCATTACAACTCTAGGAAGATGCATTAATCATGAATAACTTTTCAACACATATCATTTAGCAAAATGAAAAAAGAAAAAATTGACATATGCATCGTAACGCTAGTTAAAATAAAATAACTAGACTACGACTGTAGTAGTGGTGAGTCTAGGTCGATCCAACAGAAAGTGTTCGATTAGCATATGAAATGAAATTAATTGATGTTTAGGAAATGGGGGTTTAGATTTTGGAATAAGAAAATAAAATGAAACTAACTAATAAAAACAAATTAAAGAAAACATGCAAAAATGATAAAATTGTAGAATTCAGCAGGGATCCGATTCTTTGGTTCAATCTCGGCCTACAACCTAATTAAGTATAATTCATTGATTGGTTGTTCTTTTATCTCTCTTAGCAATTATCGATTGCAGATTAACAACAAACTCTGTTAATCCCGATTTTTCCTTAGATCCTAGTTAATCACGAAGCACTCATTAATTAACCCTAGCTATCGTGAAACCTAAAATAAGCTTTCTAAGTTTATCCAAACAACTGCCTTATAAATCAAAAATAGACCAATCTAGGTAATAATCATACAAGCTCATATTATTTAACCTATATTATGCCATCTTTAATGATTCGAAACCATTAGTTGCTACACATGAATCGGGAACACAACGATTACGTATTGCATTCGACTCTAGCGATGGGTTTTTATGGAAAATGATTCAATAGAGCATTAAAATCATCATCATCCAATACCTAATTCAATAAACATAAGATAACATAATCAATTCCTAATGAGAGAAAGAAATAGCAAAACCATAAAAAATGTTTAACCTGGGTCATCAGTGTCGATATCACCTCCAAACTAGTGTCGAAATCTTAGCCTTCCATGGGTCTATCCCAGAAAAAATGCTTCGGCACCCATAAAAATACCCCCAATCGAAACTGCTGCAAACTCTTCTTTTTAGGTACTATTCATCGATTTGACAAATAAACATTTAGACCACCGTCACTATTCACTCTTTCTTTCTTCTCTTCTCACATAGCTCTCTTTGTTTTCACTCACACCACTCTTTGTTCCTTTCTACCAACAGTCCTTTACTATACCTCGATGTGACAATTTAACTTTGGGTTCTTAGTCCACGCCTACTATAACATCCCATTTTCCAATGTTAATGGTTAGAACCCTAGAATATTATACATGAGAGGTAATATTGAGAAGTTAGAAAGTGCATTTCATGCTCATAATATTGTACACATACACATGAATTTGATTGTTGCACATTATAATGAATGTCCATACATTCATTGACATTTTCCAAGTATAATTGATTTATAAATGTGATTTTGATATAAATTGGGGTTTATATGTTATGAAAAATTTGATTTGCTTAGTCTAAGTATTGATTTAGAATTTTTGAAGAAATTTAGAAAATTTTTGGAAATTTTGAGTATTTTTGGACTAGGAAAAGTGCCAAGTGACAAGACAATTAATAAATGGTAGTAGAAATAAAAGTCAAATGTCAGTGAAAATTTTGATAAATGACTTTATGAATTATTGTCAAGTGTCATTGAAAATTAAGAGACAATTAGATTAAAAATTGGAGGTAAATGGACTGATTAATAAAGACGACCAAATGAAACCTATAGAAAATGGACATGTGGCAAGTGACACTTGTCACTTGCGAAGCCATATCTTAACCCACGATTCTCTTAACTTCAAAGACCATTTAAAATTTTTATCTTGCTTTCTTCTTTTCTTCGTAATCTTCTTCATTTCCTTTATTCTTCTTCTTCTCCATTCACGATAACCATCTTACCATCATCAACGTTGAAGCTTTCTCTCACCTTTCACTTGCTTCTCCCATCTTGTTGGCTTCTTCAATTGCCACAAGAAAACCTAACCTATTCCACCTTCAATATGATGACGTGTAACATGAAGAGTTAGGGCTTCTTGGTGATTTTGAAGAAGATTATGTGTAAATCAAGAAAGTAGCTTGTTAATCTTCATGGGTAGTGGTAAATGAAACATTTATGATGAGTAATTTGAGATTGATGATTTGATCATGAAATTTTATATGTGCTTTAACGAGGGTGTAATAATAAAGAGTTTTATGTTCTAATTTTAACGTATTGATATTGTTTATGAGTGGCTTAACAAAAATTATTTATGATGATAGATTAAGGGATGAATGATTATTAAAAAGGAAGTTGAAATATGATGATGATGTATAGATGAAGAAGTAAAGAGCGATGTGTCTTGCTTTTGTATTTTGACGAGTGATAACTTATGAGTTGTGTCACAGGTGATTTTGAGATGATTAAAAATGAAAATGGTGTTTGAAAGAGTGTTGAAAGTTGAAAAATGAAGAGATGTGATCATATTCTATTTTTAGTGTGATAATGAATGTAATGAATTGATAAATGAATTTATCTGTTGTTTTCTAATTTTGAGAATATGAAAATCATAAATATAGGCCATATTGTGAATGAATTAGATTGAGAATTTAAGGTATAAGAAAGGTGTGAAGTGATGTTCCTAAAATGAAAATTAGGTATAATAATAAAAGATGATGAAATGTTTTATGTTCGTTTGACTAATTAACCTTATGTTATGAGTTATCTAATGAATGTTATTGAAATAGTTTGAGGTAAAAATAAAGAGGTTATGAATCCTGAGTGACGAACTGTGGAAATGAATTGGTTGATGCATTAAGAATGAGATATTTTTTGGAAAGAGATAGGATTTCATGAATGATGAGATTTAGTTGGAAATGTTCAATCAAATGAGTATAGATTTGAGAGTTTAATGCAATCAAGTTGATAATTGAATTAGTATGAAATGATGTTGTAATAGAGGAGCTGAATTTTGGAAAATTTGGAGTGAAATTGATGTTAGTAGGTGTGATAAATTCGTGGAAGAAATGAGGAAGAAAGTGTATGGCACAATCATGGCCCTCCCCCCACGATCGTGGCCTAAGAAAAATAAGTTTCTATCTTTATCATGGCCCTTATCCCACGATCGTGGCCTGGCCAAAATATGGTTCTGTCACGATCAGGGTAGGACTGCCACGATTATAACTGGCCGTAGAAGTTTCTATCACGATCGTGATGGGGACACCACGATCATAGGCAAAACTATGGAATAAAAGGGATGTCTTTTAAGTGTTAGTATAACCTAATAATGTTAGGGTACTTCTTTATGGTTTAGTTAGGCTTGAATGAAATCTCTAATGACCCTACTTAACGATGAATTAGGTAAAGGGAGTAAAGTGTATTAGGTATTAAAATATGATTAAAAGATGTTGGTAAATGATTATAAGTTGTGAATTAAGGAAATAGACCCGAGATTGTCATTGAGCATGCATTGTACTTAACATAAATACATATATGCATAAATGAGTACTTATATGATTGTGCAAAGTTGTAATGTGTGTAAATGTGTGTTGCATGAAATAGAAAAGCAATTAGAGAGACAACCTCTAGACATTGTTGGGACCTCGAGGTAACAAGCTATCTGCAGTAAATTTTGAGTAACCTAGATTGTCTCACATTAATTAATTATTTTGCTCAGAATTATATTTTCAATTGTTATGTGATATGAATGTTTTGATTCCAAACATTAAATGTTTGAGGCTTTTGATGCATGAATACAATATTGGAAGTGCTCATTGTATATGAATTTGACTGAATAAGTGATTCTCAACTTAAAATGTTGAATGTTCGACCAAGGTCTTATGATAAATGTGAATGAGAATGTGAATGTGAATATGAATGTAAATGTGAATGATTGAGCACTAAAGATTGATTGAATACATGTGATGCATTTTATTATATAAATGCACAATAACACAAATGTAGTTGTGATCGAAGTTGCCAGTGAAAAAGAGCTTAAAGCTTAGAATGTGGTAAGAGCCTCTAGCTCACTATATATAATAAGCCCTATATCCCCAGTGGATAAGTGACAGCTATTAATAAGCCTTGCATCCACAATGGATATGAGACAAAGAAAAAGACACTCAGTTACAACAACATAATAAACGAATTTGAGTCTCATGAGCATTGTATATACATTTGATATGTATGTTTTGAATGATTTCAATGCATTGTTAAATTGTGTTGAATGAGAAATGTGAAAATTTTGAGGAAATTATTTTGTGATGCTACATGATGATAAATGAAATGATGTGACCTAAGTGATTGCATGAATTGTTTTGTTATGTGATTTGAGTGAACCATCGAGGATGGTTAACTGAATAAGTTTGCAAAACTCACTAAAATTGTAACTTTGACGTTTCAGCTTTGAGAGAGGTGACTTAGCTTCTATGACAACTTAGAAGAGGTCTAGTACTACTTTTGGTATAAAAGAAATGGCTCAAAAGTCGATCAGTTGGTACTGCAGGATTTAGATAAAAATTTTTGTATAATTCCTCATATATGTAGCATATTTTGTAAACAGAGCTATAAATTCTGATTAGCTTTTGGTAATGTACATATAGGGATGTTGTATATAATGCTACAATGTATATCATGTTTTATGAAATGAAAACGAGGAATTGGGCTTTTAGAAAATGAGTATTCGTGTTTTAAATTATGATGCTATAAGATAAATGAAAATGACTACTCTAACGTATTTCTTCTATCGAGCATGGGCTCAAATGTCAAAATGTCATATAGGCACGTGTTGAATGGGAGTTAGGTGCTATATTGTTAGGTATCAGAGCATGGTTTGGCATCCATAAAGACATATAGTAGTATTAGACACAAAATATCATGACAATTGTGGATAATGATAAAATTTCTTGTCTATTATAGGTCATCCATCATAGGTGATCAAGTTAGAAGGTCAGCTAACATAAATGACCTGAATCAGTAGGAGCTAGTAGAAGTCCTCCGTATCTCGACCCAAGAAAATGCCTTCAAGAATTCTCGAGAGAAGGGAAAGGAGGTACAATAAACTACGAAAGTAAGGGGCTGTAGACTTCTATAGAAGTACAGACCCTGCAGAGGTCAAGGGATGGCTAGAGAGAATAGAGAGAGTCTTCAATTAGATGGACTACGAGTCAGATAAGAAATTCGACTATGCGATTTTCTTACTACAAAGCCCAGTATAGCAATGGTGGAAAACTATTCCAGGTAGTACCACCAGGCCTTGTAACTTAAACTGGGAAGACTATTTGAGAGTCCTTAAGGAAACTACATGCCCAAGTTCTACCTGGATAGAAAATGAAGAAATTTTTGGATCTGAAGCAGGGCAGTTTATCTATGGCAGAGTATAAGATAAATTTTAACGAATTGATGGGTTATGATAATGCCTTGATTCTTACTGAGGAAGACAAGTGCAGGAGATTTGAAGATGGGCTGAGCATAGAGATTTGGATGAGGTTAGCCATTTCTATTATGGGTAATTTTACATAACTACAAGCTGCCTTGATTTGAATTAAGCAGTTGTTCAATGATAGTCATTCAGAACATAGATCAAGTTCTAGAATGAAGAGGGCCAGTAAGTCTTAGGGTGGTTATAGTAGCGGGTTTAACAAGCATCAGAATAGAGCTTTTAGACAATCGGCTAGGTTAAGATAGTCAAGGTTTAGACAGAGTGGTAGCTTTGTACAGTCTAGTAGTGGAAAAGGTATAGTATTGGGACAGTTACTCAATTGTGAGCATTGTGGGAAGAAGCACGGTGACGAATTCTGGAAATTATCTAGAGCGTGCCTTCGATACGGCTCATTTGACCATTATATCAGGGACCGTTCTGTTGTATTTGGAGCATAGTTTGATAGGAGAATAGAAGCAGTAACAAAAACTACTGTCCAACAGAGCCGAGCTACTGGGTCTAGAGAGAGAGACCGTGGTAGAGGCAAAATAAGTTCTGCGAGTCTTACTGTCAGGACTGAGGTGCGGAGCAACCAACCGCAGTCTCAGGCATGAGTTTATGCAATGACCAGACAGGAGGCTCAGAATTCTCCAAATGTCGTTGCAAGTGTGTTGCTTATTTTTACTTATGAATCTTTTGCATTACTAGATCCTAGATCTACATTCTTTTATCACACCATATCTAGCATCTAGGCTACATTATGATAGAGAACTGTTTAAATATGGATTAGAAGTGAGTACACTGATAAGTAGTACTACAGTAATAGGAGAAGTTTGTAAGAAGTGTATCATTCAAATTGATCAGGCATAATTGGAAGCTGGCTTGATTGTGTTACAGTTAAGGTAGATAGATATTTTCCTAGGCATAGATTGGCTCATTGCTCATAGAGCTATCACAAACTACTATACTAAGGAGGTAATAATAGAATCTCCTAATCAACTGAGAACAGTTTTTAAAGGTACTAGCCAAGTAGTGTCAGCCAGGTTGATCTCATTTATAAGTACCTTGAGGTTGATGAAAGGAGGATGTGAGGCTTATTTGACCCACATCATCGATACCCGAACTGAGAAAAATATGCAAGACATACCTGTGATTAGGAAAATCCTAGATGTGTTTCCCGCTGGGTTACTTAGTTTAGCTCCAAATAAGGAAACGGAGTTTACGATCGACTTGGTTCCAGGTGCAGCTCCTGTATCTATTCCTCCATATAGGATGGAACTTATGGAACTAAAAGAATTGAAAGTTCAGTTACAAGAATCGTTGGAAAAGAGTTTTATTAGATCCAGTGTATCACTATAGAGAGCTCCAATATTATTTATGAAGAAGAAATATGGAACTCAAAGATTATGCATCAATTATAGGCAACTGAATCGAGTAACAGTGAAGAACAAGTACCCATTGCCTACAATTGCAGAGAGCTCAAGTGTTCACTAAGTTGGACTTGAGATCTGGGTATTATCAGTTGAAGATAGTAGAGGCTAATGTACCGAAAAGTTCATTCATGATTAGGTATGGGCATTTTGAGTTTCTAGTAATACTGTTTGGCTTGACTAATGCCCCAACAACATTTATGGAATTGGTGAATAAGGTGTTTCAGCCCTACTTGGATCACTTTGTAATTGTGTTCATAGATGACATTTTGGTGTATTCAAAAAGTAGAGAAGAGCTTTCTAAACATCTGAGATTAATCCTACAGATCATAAGGGGAAAATAGTTGTATGCTAAATTTAGTAAATGTGAGTTTTGACTGAATCAAGTAGTGTTTCTAAGTCACATAGCAACTAGACAAGGCATACAAGTGAATCAAAAGAATATAGAGGCAATAATGAAGTGGGAGGCTCTAAAGAATGTGTCTAAGATCGAGAGTTTCCTCAAATTAGCTAGATATTACCAGAGGTTTGTCGAGGGGTTCTCGTTAATCTCATCCCTCTTGAGTAAACTTTTAAGAAAGAATGTGCCCTTTAGATGGAATGATGAATGTCAAAGGAGTTTTGATGAGTTGAAGCATTGGTTAACTACCACACTAGTGTTGACTATTCCATCAAGAATTGGCGGTTATGTGGTTTATAATGACGCCTCGCATCAAAGATTAGGATATGTATTGATGTAGTATGGAAAAGTAATAGCCTATACGTTGAGAAAATTAAGGTCTCACGAGATTAATTATCTAGTATCTGATTTAGAGCTTGCTGCAGTGGTTTTTTCTCTAAAAATATAGAGACATTATCTGTATGGAGAGACTTTCCAAATATACACTGATCATAAGAGTTAAAATATCTGTCGAGTTAGAAGGAGTTAAAAATGAGACAGAGGAGATGTATAGAGATGTTAAAGGATTATAATTGTATGATTAAGTATTATCCAAGAAAAGCTAATATGGTGGCTGATGCTTTAAGTAGAAAATTGAATAGCAGTGTAGCTCAGCTTCAGATATCAAGGTTACCGAGCCTAGTTCAATTAAGAGCCGTGAATGTGGAGTTGTGTCTAGAGCAGAATGAGGCACTGATAGCTACATTAAAACTGAGACCGATGTTACATGACATAATCAGAAAGGTTTAGAGTAAAGACCCCGAAATGGTGAAGCTTATAGAGAAATTGAAAATGACTCCAAATTTTGAGTTTGAACTAAGAGATGAGACATTATGGTTAAAACATAGGTTGTGCATCCTGACATTGATAATTTAAGAAAGGAGATTCTGGAGGAAGTGCATGTAGTAGCTTATGCTATGCATCCTAGTACCACCAAGATGTATAACACGCTGAAGCAGCATTTCTAGTGGCCAGGGATGAAGAATCAAGCAACTATTTATATAGCTAAGTGTTTAACAAGCCAGTAGATTAAGGCTGAGCATCAAGCTCCAGTTGGAAGGTTACATTCGTTACCCATCCCGAAGTGAAAATGGGAACGAATTACGATGGATTTTATAATGGGATTTCCAAACACTATGAGGCAAAACGATGTTATATGGGTTATGGTGGACCGATTGACAAAGTCGACCTATTTCTTACCAGTGAGAGAGAATAACTCAATAAATCAGTTAGCCTATAGATATGTGAATGAAGTAGTAAAGCTGCATGGGGTTCGATGTCCATTATGTCAGACAGGGATCCCAAATTTACTTTAAGATTCTGGAAGAGCTTACAGTTAGCTAAGGGTACGAAGTTGAACTTCAGTATTACATTTCATCCTCAAACAGATGGACAAAGTGAGAGGACAATAAAAACTATTGAGGATATGCTCAGGGCATGTGTATTGGAGTTTTAAGGAGCATACAATCAGTATATACCTTGATTGAGTTTGCATATAACAAAAACTATCATAGTAGTATCGAAATGGCATTATATGAGGAGGGTCTGAGAATCATAGAAGGCCTAAAACTGATACAAGATACTATGGATAAAGTGAAACTGATTCAAAGCAAAATTAAAACAGCTCAAGATAGACAGAAGAGCTATATTGATCAACATTGAAGGGATATGGAATACAGTGGAGTGCTGAGGTTCAGTAAAAAGGGTAAGTTGAGCCCTAGGTATATTGTTCCTTATGAGATCATAGAGAGGATTGGACCATTGGCATACAAATTAGACTTACCGACTGAAATGTCTCAGATACATATCGTGTTCCATGTGAGTCTGCTCAGTAAATACCTATCAGATCCGCACATATTACAAAATCAAGAGCTTAAAGTTACTAGTAACTTGAGTTATATTAAGGAGCTAATCAAGTTAGTGGGATATCAAACGAGACAGTTGAGAACCTTTGACAGATGAGAAACTAAGAAATTTCATAAGTGAAAGTCCTTTGGAAGAATCACTCAAGTGAGGAAGCAACATAGGAAACGGAGGTGCATATGAGGAAACAGTATACCCACCTATTCGATGAATCAGATAAGAATTTCAAGGATGAAATTTCTTAAAGAGAGAAGAATTATAGCATCCCGTCGCCCAATGCTAAGGGTTAGAACTGTAGAATATTGTACATGAGAGAGAATATTGAGAAGTTAAAAAGTGCATTTCATACTCATGCATAATATTGAACACATACACGTGAATTCGATTATTGCACATTACAATGACTATTCATGCATTCATTGACATTTTCGAAGTATAATTGATATATAAATGTGATTTTGATATGAATTGTGGTTTATATGCCTTTAAAAAATTGATTTGGTGAGTATAAGTATTAATTTAGAATTTTTGATGAAATTTAGGAAATTTCTGAAAATTTCAAGTATTTTTATACTAGGAAAAATGCCAAGTGGCAGGATAATTAATAAATGGTAGTAGAAATAAGAGTCAAATGGAAGTGGAAATTTTGATAAATGAATTTAGGAATTATTGACAAGTCTCAATGAAAATTGGGAGGCAATTAGATTAGAAATTGGAGATAAATGGGCTAGTTATAAGAGGACCAAGTGAAACCTATAGAAAATGGGCATGTAGCAATTGACAAGTGTCACTTGCCAAGTAATGTCTTAACCCACGATTCTCTCAACTTCAAAGATCATTTAATTGTTTTGTATCTTTCTTTTTTCTTTTCTTCGTAATTTTCTTCATCTCCTTCATTCTTCTTCTTCTCCATTCACGATAACCATCTTACCTTCATCAATGTTGAAGCTTTCTCTCACCTTTCACTTGCTACTCCCATCTTGTTGTCTTCTTCATTTTCAATAAGAACACCTAACCTATTTCACCTTCAAGATGATAATCGTATGACATAAGGAGTTAGGGCTTCTTAGTGATTTTGAAGAAGCTTATATGTAAATCAAGTAAGTAGCTTGTTAATCTTTATGGGTAGAGGTAAATGAAACATTTATGATGAATAATTTGAGATTGATGGTTCGATCATGAAATTTTGTATGTGCTTTAACATGGGTATAATAATAAAGAGGTTTATGTTCTAATTTTAATATGTTAATGTTGTTCATGAGTTGCTTAATAAAAAGTATTTATGATTATAGAATAAGGGATGAATGATTATGAAAAGGAGGTTGAAATATGATGATGATGTGTTGATGAAGAAGTAAATAGGGTTATGTCTTGCCTTTGTATTTTAATGAGTGATAACTTATGAGTTGTGCTATAGGTGATTTTGAGATGATTAAAAATGAAAATGGTGCTTGAAAGAGTGTTGAAAGTTGAAAAATGAAGAGATGTGATCATGTTATATTTTTAGTGTGATAATGAAAGTAAGGAATTAATGAATGAATTTATGTGTTGTGTTCTTATTTTGAGAATTTGAAAATCATGAATATAGGCTATATTGTGGATGAATTAGATTGAGAATTTAAGGAATAAGAAAGGTGTGGAGTAATGTTCATGAAATGAGAATTAGGTATAATAATGAAAGATGATGAAATGTTTTATATTTGATTGATTAATGAACCTTAAGTTTCTTATGAATGTTGTTGAGATAGTTTAAGGTAAAAATGAAGAGGATACAAATCCTAAGTGACAAACTATGGAAGTGAATTGGTTGATGCATTATGAATGAGGTATTTTATCGAAAGAGATAGGATTTCATGAATAATGAGATTTAGTTAGAAATGCTGAATCAAATGAGTATAGGGTTTGAGAGTTTAATGCAATCGAGTTGATAATTGAATTAGTATGAAATGATGTTGTAATAGAGGAAGTGAACTTTGGAAAATTTAGAGTGAAATTGATGTTAGTAGGTGTGTTAAATTCGTGGAAGAAATAAGGAAGAAAATGCAGGGTATGATAGTGGAAAATAAGTTTCTGTCACATTCGTGATCCTTACCCTATGATCATGGCCTGGCCAGAATATGGTTTTGTCACAATCGTGGTAGGACCACCACGATCGTGGCCATTGCAGAAGTTTATGTCATGATTATGATAGGGACACCATGATCATGGGCAAAATTATGGAATAAAAAGGTTGTCTTTTGAGTGTTATTTGAACCTAATAATATCAGGGTACTTCTTTATGGTGGAGTTAGGATTGAATAAGATCTCTAATGACCCCACTTGATGATGAATTAGGTGATTAAAGCAAGTAGTGTATTAGGTATTAAAGAATGATTGAAATATGGTAGTAAATGATTATAAGTTGTGAATCAAGAAAACAGACCTGGGATTGTCATTAAGCCTGCATTGTACTTATCATAAATACATATGTGCATAAATGAGTACTTATTTGAATGTGCAAAGTTGTAATTTGCGTAAATGTGTGTTGCATGATATGGAAGAGCAATTAGAGCGACAACTTCTAGATGTTACTAGGACCTCGAGGAAATAAGCTATCTGGAGCAAATTATGAGTAACCTAAATGGCCTCTCGTTAATGAATTGTTTTGCTCGGAATTATGTTATGAATTGTTATGTGATATGAATGTTTTGATTCTAGACATTGAATGTCTGAAGCGTTTGATGCATAAATACCATATTGGAATTGCTCATTGTATATGAATTTGACTGAATAAATGATTCTCAACTTAAATGTTGAATGTCGGACCAAGGTCTAATGATAGATGTGAATGAGAATGTGAACGTGAATATGAATGTGAATATGAATGTAAATGATTGAGCACTAGAGATTGATTGAACATATGTGATACATTTTATTACATGAATTCATGACAGCATAAAGGTAGTTGTGATCGGATTCACTAGTGAAAAAGAGCTTAAAGCTCATAATGTGGTAAGAGCCTTTGGCTCACTATTATAAGCTCAGAATGTGGTAAGAGCCTTTGGCTCACTATGTATAATGAACGCCATATCCCCAATAGATAAGGGACAGTTATTAATGAGCCGAGTGTCCACAATGGATAAGGGAAATTGAAAAAGTCACTTAATCACAACAATATAATAAACAAATGTGAGTCTCATGAGCATTGTATATATATTTAATATGTATGTTTTGAATGATTGCAATGTATTATTGAATTGTGTTGAATGAGAAATGTGAAAATTGTGAACAAAGTATTTTGTGATACTACATGATGATAAATGAAATGATATGAATTATGTGACTGTATGAATTGTTGTGTTGTGTGATATGAGTGAACCATCGAGGATGGTTAAATCAGTAAGTTCGCAAAACTCACCAAAATTGCAACGTTAATTTTTCAGGTTCGAGAGAGGCGACTTAAATTGTAGGAAAACTTAAAAGAGATCTAGTTCTGCTTTTGGGATAAAAGAAATGGCTTAAAGGTCGGTCAGCTGAAACTGAAGGATTTAGATAAAAAAAATTTCTATAATTCCTCATGTATGTAGCATATTTTGTAAACATAACTGTAAACTCTGATTAGCTTTTGATAATGTACATATAGGGATGTTGTATGTAACGCTACATTGTATATCATATTTTATGAAATGAAAATAAGGAATTGGGTTTTTAGAAGTTGAGTATTCATGTTTTAAATTATGATGCCATGAGATAAGTGAAAGTGACTACTCTAATGCACTACTTCTGTTGGGTATGAACTCGAATGTCAGATGATATATGGGCACGTGTCAGATAGGAGTGGGGTGCGGTGCTGCACCTACTATTCATCTCTTTCAAAACCCTCACACATCTTCTATTTGTTTGGCCAAACGTTTACGTTTTTTCTTGGTGTGTAATGTATTTCTGTGTTGCGTTTCTGCAGTAAAGTGTTGTGTTTTCTTCATATTTAGCATATGTCTTTGTCCTTTTAGCTCTCCTCTTTATGTTGTCGTTTCATGCTTATTGCTGCTGCCGTTTTGGTGATTTATCCCAGTAGCTACCATTTTCTTCTCACGTTGGTGTCTATGCATTATTAGTTAATTGAATTAATACCTTGCATGGCCATGCAGATCCATACAGCCCACATTCTTCTTCTTTGTTCTTTATTTTTCTTGTCTTTTAATTTTCTTCTCCTTACTCTATAAAGACAAGTAAAAATTAATCTTGAAAAAATGGCCAGCATATATAGCTTTCGATTCATTTTAACTTCTTTGCTTCCAAATTGTACCTAAAATCATATATGAATTAAAATGAGTATCTTATGTATTTTCATATCATTAATTGCTAAGTATAAATGATTAAATGTATCAACAATTAAACATATATCAAGATGATCCCTCAACCATCTTAGAATGGAAAAGTAACCTTTCGGTTTCAAACCTTTCAGACCGAGCTTACTCATCAAGCAGTTCCCTTAGATGGTAGACTATGGTATATGCATCCAAATCCTTATGTTGTGTTGCAATTCGGGTGACATAGAGGCCAGCATTATACGACTAGCCTGCTCATTAACATCCAGTAGCTTCTTGTAAGCTTTCTGATCCTCATCAGATGCGTCGGTAGCAGTGGGATCAGGAAGTGCTTCATTTAGGACATATCCTAGTTTTTGAAATTTGAGAACAATTCTCAAATTCCATAACCAATCTAAGAAGTTAGGTCCTGTGAGTTTGTTGGAGTCTAATAGAGAGCGTAGGTTCACACTGGATAAAGACATCATGGAAATTCAATAACTTAGAAGAATGAGAGAAAGTTTTAGAATGTACACTAGTGCATATCGATGGACTTTAACTTATTCAAATCCATAGCCTTCACTACAAATTCGAGAAAATTTATAGTTTTCTTAATAAGTCGATATCCAATATCACCAAGAATGACCTTAGGTTTGCCCAACAAGCCACACTATGTCAATCGGTAGGTATCATTCATACCAATTGCATTTAGTTATGCAACTATCGACTTGTTCCATCAACTGTTGATTTAGCACACTCATTGGGTTATCAACTCTTGATTTGTATACATCTCATGTATATGACCCAACTTTGCCTCTATCCACGTTGACAGTGGGTTTTCCCAATAAATCAATGCTTCCAGTTAGGACTAATCTATTAATCTAGAAATCTAATTCCCATGGTTTGAACATATTTATGTAGAGCGAGCTTAGGTTTGCCCAACAACCCAACTCTAAAAGAATTCTGGTTCTTGCCATATTAATGGAAGGCATAAGTCTTAATATTTTGGTTGAGGGATTTGCTCTTTGGTCTCATCAATACTTGGATGATATTGTATATATCACGTATATATATTCAGATTATGGAAAACTTAATTAAATTGAGTCTATGTTCATAACACCCTTAAAATGCATCTAGTGCATGTATTACCCAAAGAAGGTTTAATTGAGGTTGTGACTTGACTATGCATCAAAAGTTCGTGATTCAATTCAACTCTTGAACCAAATTAGGTACTAGTGTTAATCTCAACTAATTCGAATTATGAATGTTATTCGATTAGGAACCTTAAAATTTGACTATTTTTGTGTCCAAGTTAAACACTTTAGTTCTAGTATATATGACTTTTTCTAATCACACTAAAAATGCTATACTCTACTTGGATTAATTCTAAATTAATCCTTGGGGTTTCTAAAATTCTCGTACATCAATTAGTCACCTATAATATCCCTAGGTCATCTCAAATTTATCTAAAAAATTTCAGCACAAGCTAAAAATATCTTGATGGCTAAAATCATTAAGATAAATAAATAACCTACTAGACATTAAAAAGGACTGATTCGACGTTTGGAAAAGTTCTAGAGCCCTAATTTCAAGCACATGCACTAAGCATGCTACTACCATCAAAATGATACATTTCTTATCTCATGAAAATTTTATTATGTTCTTATAACTAAAACACGTACAGTATAAGTCAATAACTAAGTCAACTCCATCAGCTTTTAAAAAGCTGACTAATGTTGACTTTGACTTGATTTATTAATTAAATCAAATTCAATTAATTCTGGAAAAATTCCAGAGTCTTATACACATTCTAAATGTGCCTAATAAAAAATTCCAAAAACTAATTCCTAGGAAATATTTATTAACTATGTGGAATTAGTCAACACATTAAATGTCTATGACACTTGTCATATTACTTTTAACACTAGTCATACTATACATCATGCATGCATAAGATAATAACTTTAACAACAAGTTTCATGCATCTCATACATATGGAAACATCTTATCTTGCATGTTCCTGCATAAAATTCATTAAAAGAATTTATAAAAATTAATATGGAATTTACAAGCATGTATGTTCATCAAATTTCTAGAATTTCTCAAATCTTCATGCATGCATCAGGCTGAAACTAAATTTGTAATAAAATAGCAAATGATGTTCAATTGCATCTCCCTTTAACAAAAACATAATATAACTCTTAACAAAAACATAATATAACTCCTTATAAACATTTCTAGGAAAGAAAATCAGAAAAAAAATTATATAATTATTACAAAATTTTCAAAACCAGCACCTGCATTCAGTTTTCCAAAAATTCCCAAAAACCAACATATGAACAAACTAGATATTAATTCGAAATAAAATAGAAAATGAAATTCAATTGCAATTTCCTTTGACAAAAACATGATATAACACCTTATGAACATTTCTGTGAAAGAAATCAGGAAAAAAAATTCTACTATTCATAATAATTATTCCAAATCAACATGCATGTTAGGCACAACCCAGCAAACAGTTTGCATATGTTCAATACATCTTCTAATAAATACATAAACCTGGCTTTGATACCACTATTAGGGTGCCACGGATTCATACATCATATGCATGACAATATAGTGGAAGTTCCGGAATCTAAATTTCCACCACATGATAACTGTGAAAATCCAAAAACATGCATGCACGCATAGACAGATCATAAGAACGTGAAATTTAACACTTGTATCTTTTGTTCTCCTCCTTTCTTGATTCTTCTCCTTGTTTGGGTTGTAGCAAATACCAAACCCTTCCTTGATCATCTAAGAATATGAAAATATGAAGAAGAAGTAGTGTTTAAGGGTGGTTAGAATACCAAACTTGATGAGTTCAAGTAGATGTTCAAATGGAGAAATAGATCAAGAATATCTTACATTGAATTAGATTTATGCAACAATTGCATAAATTACATGAAGAAAACCCAAGAACACTTCTCTCTCTCTCTATAAGACTCTTCTAAACTCTTTATACTCCCTCTTGAGTGTGTAAGAACTTGTAAGACCTCTTGTACATAAGTGAAAAACTCACTTATGTATATCTGTCAAGCCTTCGGTGATAGCCTCGCCTTCGGTCATGATCATAGTCTATTAGCCACGATCATGGCCTACATGAAACTAGCCATACACACTTTGTTTTTCATCTGGTCTTTTATGCTTGGGACCTTTAGGTGCCCATAGGTTTCCGATTATATTGGGTACCTGAATTAACTCTTAATCTGAACAAATCATAGATGGTTTCATGCCACTTGAATTAACTCTTAATTCAAGCAAATCATGAAAGGTTTCATGATGCCAATTTATTAGAATATAAGTGGATTAATACACGAACTCTTCGATAGTTAATTCTCTAACTTACAAACCTTTCTATAGACAATTACCGTGTAATTTATCCTTTCACCATACTATACCCTACTTGGTTCAGAATATGGGTTATGTGTCAACTCCCACTAACCTGACTACTTCACATCTAGTCTAAGTGATGTTATTTCTTGTCATGGGATCTTATTAATCCATATGTTATTGATGACTTTCTTCATGAGACATAACTTCTCTGGCCAGAGACTCTTAAGTATTGACCTCGACAAAAGACCGTGAGTATCATCTCCTTTTTTCAGGAGTGGTGAATCCTTTGTTGGCTACCCAATTACCTTCGAATACCAATAGTTGTACCCAATCACCGCCCTAAGAGTGACCTCATCTTGAGGTGACAAGGAATGATATCAAAGCACAAGATTAGTTTCCAAGATATCCTTGAGTACCTCAAGTCTAAGGATATTTACACATTTCTATGATGAGATTAATTATTGATATTTGATAGATCATCTATATGATAATCTCATAACAGGTCATCTGATGTACTTACTACTCTTAGTAAGCATCCACATGTTAACTATAAACATCTCATGCTTACAGTTTGTGAGATCCATTTCTTGATCAAATCAAAGAGTATAACATGCACTAGTCTATCTGGATTAATAACGTCTTGTTTTATTAATCCTATAACTAGGGATTATTTAGATACTAACATAATTGCACATGATACAAATCTCATTATCATGATCTGATTATGATTTCCTTCATGCTATGTTTTGTATGATGGACTTCATTAATTATTTTTAAGATCGACATCAATTCACATATAAATAACATCAAATTAATGAAAATTGTCTTTCGCTTTATTAATCAAAATAAAGTCTGTACAAAAGTTCTAAAAGTGATTACCTTTAGATCTCTACTTTACCAAGAACATTCATGGTTAAAAGTACATAAAATAAGAACGTCAACAATCTTTGCTAATTAAAGGATTATAACTTCTAGTTTTTTATTATTCAAATTTTTGAAAAAATTTTATTTGAAATGTATTGTTAAGTACTTTTTGTTGAAGAAATTAATAAAACAACAAACCTGACAATTCATATCATTGAAAATCTAAATTGGGAGTTGCTTATATGAGACATGTTAACAATCAATTTTAGTGTATAAATTGTCTAAATTACAAATCTCATGACAGGTACATTAAGATCTAGTGATATAATATTATGTTAATCAATTTTTGTTTTCTTGTTCTTTATGGAAAAGTGTTATGTTTTATGAGGTTTTAGAATTTTCACATTGATATATATAAACCTAACATTCCCAAAAACACTTTTATGGAATAATATTATAAAAGGGTGTACATTTTATTAAATGAATAGACAATCAATCTTTTTATTGTGAATACAAAAGCAACTAAAATTTTGGGTAAAGTTTTTGATGTTAGTCACTCAAGCATGTCAATACTAAACCAATCAAAGGAGAGACATTTTGGATACCCCATTAGAACTTGTGACTATATCATTGTATAGATAAAGAGTGAAGAATGGAACAAAATAAACCACACACTGCTTCCGCAAGAGAGAAGGCTAAAATGAAATGAAAATATTACATCACAACCAAATAAAAATGTACGCCCCCATTTAAACATGAAAACATTATCAAAATTCATATCAACCCCATTTAGGAATTTCTTTAAACAACTTACGTGCAGACACAGTTAAACCTAAATTAATGAAAAACTTCATTATTTTCCCTTTCTTTAACGACAATAACACATATCTACTACATTTCAACCATTATCATCACCAAAATATCTCAACAACCAACATAAAAATACCCATTATAAATGACATTTACTATTTCAGCTTCAATGAAAACAAAGAAGAAGAACCCAAGACCACTCACCAGATAGAGAGAAAGCATAAGGAGACGTTGAAGGATAGAACCATGCAGAGAGAGGAGAAGAAAGTGCAAAAACAGATGGTGGGTTTTGGGTTTTGTTTTGGTGATCGAGCTTATGTGAAGAGGAAGGGAAGAAAAATAAAACAGGGCGAAGAAGAAAGGGTTGTAGCACGCGTGTGTTTAAACAGACTAGGACAACTTCATTTATCGTCACACAAACCATGTCGTCTCAGCTAATTTTTTTGTCATCCGCTAAATTTGGAGACAAAGATAAAATTAGTCACCAAATGTCCCAAATTTTGCAACCAAAATAAAAAAGCGTCATAAATTCTGCAACATTTTGCTACCAAACTAAATAAAGGTCACCAATACTAAAACTTTTTCATAAAATTTCTTATCTTGCAAAAATAATTAATATGAAGTACTCAAATTACAATCAAAATTGTTCGCTAATATTTTTTTTTAAAGTTATATATGCAACCAACACCATTAACATAATGTTTGGAAATTTTTAATATTTAATGTTGATTACCATTTACAAAACAATATTGGAAAATATTGTCACCTATCTTTAATTTCTTATAAGTTAACTTAATACTATTTTCAAACAATGTTTTATTTTGCTAAAGTGATTCATAAGAAGTTCACATCCGTACAATCAAATTCGTTCACTTAATGTAATATTTAGCAAATTATTTGTAACAAAGTTCTAATATTATTATAAATCAATGTGATTAACTTAATTTATTATTAATGTGTACATATTAAGCCATCCTAACTATTATAATGATTTATTAAATATTACATTATATATAAATTTTTCCATATCTGACTTACAATATAACAATAATACTTTATGTGTAATAATAATTATCTAATTTTTATGGCCAATTTACGTATTGTAATGATAATTTTTACTTTATGTGTAATAATAATTATGTTATGCAAAGGTGACAATCAATATGGCAATGTCTTCCTATTTTGCAACGGTTTTTTGTTACTAACAACATTGTACTATATTTCTTCCAAAAAAATGGAAAATGACATCGCCGTTGAAGAAGCATCCTTAACTGAATTGGTATTGTTCTTCTTAGCTATTTTCAACCCTCCATCTCAAGCTAAGTTTTACTTATACCTTTAAGTGTTTATTATGAGTTCTTAAATCTGCATTTGTTGTATGGGTTATGTTTCGAAGATGATTTATTGTCTTCCTTTATTGGTTGTATATGGGTTGACTTCTTTTTACGACCTTTAACGCTTCCCTTAGGAAAGCTTCCTAACTATTTGATGAAAGGTGTAAAAGAATATTTAACTCTGTTTATATTAATAGTAATATAACCTAATATAGATAATACTATATTTCTATACATCAAGAACATGGTCATGTATAATCTACTTTAAATTCTAAAATTTAGATATATGATACAAAGGATAAATAGATCAATGTTATTTTAATATAAAGGTAACTTTAATCTCATTAAGGCAAATTCAAGATGTATAAGTACTAAAATGTACTGCTATCACTTATCATCGAAAATGGAGTTGAACATAATGAATTTTATTCTAAATTTAGTTTTGCAGAATATAACTCTTATCATAATTCATCAAGGAATATCAACATGGTGACTAGTTTCTAGTGGTGAAAATTCATTCCGTTAGGAAGAATGTGGCAAAATTGTCCCTACCAATGAAAAAAACAATGCAGAACAAATCCCCTCTTCATACACTAATAATCCTTTGCCTTCTATGGCTGATCTTCTTCTTCAATGTTTTTAGTATCATCCGAACTACATCACTTTCCTTACTATATAGATCTCATTTCCTATTATGAATCTATTATATATATGAACATTTGATTATCTATACTATATATTGTGTTAAGCTTCCTTGAATCTTTAAGATGACATTGATAGAAATAGAGGCGAGGGCGATGTCACAATGATTTGTAAAAGATTAGGGAAATGATTTTTTTGGAAAATTTGTTGATTATAATGACTTGGTCTAGTCATTCAGGTACGTATGTGTTCCAATTTGGGTTCGTTATACTGTCTCACCAAACTAGCAATCTAAGTTCTATACTAATTGTGCTTTAAGTGAAACGCATCATACTAGTAGTTCATCTAAACAAATTGTCTTCCATACTAAATTTGGGGACTCGTTCACTATATCCTCTAGAAGTTTAGCTATAGTGAAGTGATCGTAAGTTTCCGATATGAAAAAGCTTTAATAATTTAACCTCGATATTTCGTAAGTAAATGAGTCGTTTACGTAGTACCTCAGGTGTCGATCCCACAAGAAGGGTTAATCTAATCCTAAAATCTAAGACCAAAAATAATTCGCAATAACTCAAAATAAACAAAACTAAAGCAAGAAATTATTTGAATCACACAATTAATTCCAAGAATCAAATTCAAAAATATAAACAAAATAGAAAATGCAACACCTAATCAAGAATTAACCTAGGAACTACCAACTGAGAGAAATGGGGATTTTATTTGACTTTAAAGAAAACCTAACTTATTGTGAATTTAAAAGATTACCGGTTCTAGATAGTCCTAGGGTTAATTACTCTCTATCGAGTTATAACCATTAACCCTAATTTATAAACCCTAATCAGATTATGGGAATTGCAATCTTTCGATTCACGATCTATCCAAAACCTAAATTAGATCTGAAGTTGTCCAAAAACTACTGAAAACCTATGAAAGATCGCTCTTCACACAAATTTATAAATTTCATTTAATTCTTTTTCTATTAAATTACCTAACTCTCATTAGCCCAACGTAATGATTTTTCACTTGGATCACCCTCTCAATTTATCAACGAATTATGTAAGTGTAAAATTTAAATCACAAAAAATCTAATAAAAACGCAATAACCAAGTTTCATTAATATCAAAGATAAAATAACCTAAAGGTGAGTTTAGACAATCCTCAACATTCAACAATCCTATCATCAATGGCTATCATAAATTCTATATAGTCATAAAATTGAAATCAAACCAGAAATAGAATCAGAATGGATGACGGAGGTAGAAATATTAGGAAACCTCCTATTTTGGGAAGTACTTCGCGTGGGCTTCTTCTCCACATCTCTCTTCCTTCATCTCTTTCTTAATCCCTCGATAAACTCTTTAGGGTTTCGAAATTGTGGCTAATGCAAAAGCTCCTTAATATGTGTTCTTCTTGCTTTTTAAATACCTTTTATATTTAGAGCAGCCCTAGGATTTTTTCAGGGTAGAAAAGATTTGAAAAATCCCTCAAAACTTGACGTTTTCTCTTGTTTGCGTGTATGCCTAATGCAGGCCACGATTGTGGCTCACCCTTTTTGTCACGATTATGGCAATCTGGCCACGATCGTGGGTTGTGGCATAGTCTTCTGTCACAAACGTGGCCAATATGCCTCGATTGTGGGCTAGCTCCCATGTTTCTGTTACAACCGTGGCCTATTGTATCACGATCGTGGGCTATTGTTTCAGCTCAAATGTCTTCGAAACTTCTCCATTCTTCAATGTTGACCCTGAAACACTAACAAACACATCAACATATCTCAAAAACATAATATTTAAGCTCAAAGACTTATACTAACCCATAAAAATGTTCGCTTAAGGTTACACGCGCTAAGTTTACTATTTATAACCTCGGTAAATTCTGTAATCGCACGGGTCGTTCGCACAGTATATAAGATGTCGATCCCACAAGGAAGGGAACTAATCCTAAAATCTAAAGGTAGCTAAGTTCGCAATACCTAATTAAACAACTACTGCAGAAATTAAAATTAATCAAGAATCAAATATAAGAAATTAAAGCACCAAAACAATGAACAAAAGCCAATTCACATAAATAATCCAAATTTCAACCTAGAAGTGACCAATTGAGAGAAAAGGAAATTTTATTCGAAATTAAAGAAAATCTACCCAATTATGTAATTTCTGATTTAACGGGCCTAGATGATCCTAGTGTGAATTACTCTCTCTTGAGTTATAATTCTCAACCCTAATTGATAATTCCTAATTCAAATTATGGAAATTATGTTCTCTCGATCTGCAATTGGTCCAAAACTTAAATTAGTTCTAATGTTGTCTATTAACCTACCAGGAATCTATGCTCAATCAATCGTTAAATAACTTTGGTTCAATTCTCTACCTACGATTTACCTAACTCTAGTTAACCAAAATTGATGATTTTCACCAGCTCACCCTCTCAGTTTATTGCTAAGTTATGAATAATCAAATTGAATCACAATTAAATCAAATAATAATACAATCAAATAAATTTTGTTAATCTCAAGAACAAAAACCCGAAGGTGAGTTTAGACAGAAAAATAAACACTCAACAACAATATTTCTAATCAATCTTCAAATTTCATACATCAATGAAATCGAAATAAAAACTAGAAAATACTATCGTAATGGATCTCAGAGGTTGCGATTGCGGGAAACCACCTATTCTGGGAAGTACATCACGTTAAGCGTGTCTTCGTATCTCTCTTCCTTCGTCTCCTTCCTCGATCGCCTGATCTCTATCTAGGTCTCTCTAGGATTTTTGGCAGAATCTCTCTTTTTCACAACTCTTTCAGTTCTCTAATGTCTGCTGGCCATTGCCACATCATGTTCTATTTATTCTGCGGAGGCCCTAGGTCAAACTTGGGGTCGAAACGGTTCAAAAAATCACTCAAATTTTAAGTTTCAGTCTCAGCCCGATGCAGGGCACGATCGTGGCCGACACTTTTTTCCTTTCTGTCATGATCGTGGCCTAATTTGACGCTCTCTGTCACGATCTTAGCTCCTGGTGCACATTTGTGGCCTAGCTGCCTCTGACTCTTCCTCTTCTGTCATGATCGTGACCACTGTGCACGATCATGGCCTGTTTCTTTTATCCCGAAACTCTTAAGATCTTCACCGTTTCTCCCTATTTACCCTGCAACACTAGCACACACATCAAAGTACCTCAAAATATAAAATTTAAGCTCAAAGATTCAAACCAACCCATAAAAACACTTAAACACAAAAACTAATCTAGTTAAACCCTAAATGCATACTCAACACTCAATTTAACATAAAATGCATAACGAATTAAACCCTAAAATATCATACAAAACACTACTATCAAAAAACACCTAAACATATAAACTAACACAATTCTAACATAACACAATTCTTAAATTAACACTGTCTACATAACAAACTAAGCCCTAAAATATGACGCAATTCACACAAGTTGTTGGAAGAGGGTGTCAAAAACCCTACATTTGAGGGGAGATCTTTCACTATTTCAATTGGTGCTTTTGAACGTGTAAGGACCCTTCTTAGGAATCCAGACATAGGGAACTCATTTACCTTTATCAACTCTCATGTCACTTGGAATCCAAAACAGTAATTATATCATTATCATTTATTGGTATAATCAAATAGACTCAGCTTTAAATTTTATGTATTGTTCTATATGTAAGACTTTTTCAAATAGCCTCTCTACTAGTTAAGGCTGCATATTATTTTCGTTGTCATTGTTATTGTTCCTTGTTTGTAAGAATTGTTAAACTCCTAATTAAAAATTTGTATTACTTACCATATATCATTATATTATATTGATACCATTTCCAAATTTTTATAAATAATTATTGTAATGTTACTAATTATTAATGATTAAGACTAGTTTATAACATAAAATGATGATTTTTTAATATTATTCAAATTTACATTTGTTGCTTACAAATATTTTTATGTCCAAAATATATTTATTGTTAAACTCCTAATTAAAAATTTGTATTACTTACCATATATCATTATATTATATTGCTACCATTTCCAAATTTTTATAAATAATTATTTTAATATTACTAATTATTAATGATTAAGACTAGTTCATAACATAAAATGATGATTTTTTAGTATTATTCAAATTTAACATTTTTGGTTTACAAATATTTTTATGTCCAAACTATATTTACTTTTTATATTTTAAATAACTTACTATGTGTTTTTCAACAATATGTTTTAAACATTGAAAACAAGTTCACAACAAACTATATCTTAACTAGGATAGATTATCAAATTGTCAATTATAATCAACCTTAACTACAATTATTAGTAATACTTAACATTAACAAAATATCTTCCAAATATTATTAATTTTAATAATACTATAACATACCAAATTTCATCAATACTCCCCTAAAACCTTTTGAAAAAAAATTGAAGAACCACTTTTAGTGACAAAATATATCATCGTCGTTATATCCTGCACCATTTACGGCGAATAAATAAAATAGTCACAATATGTCCACCAAATCACGACGCCTAAGCCACTCATCGTCAAATATCGATAACGAAAGATAATATTCGTCGCCAATAGTGAACATTACACGACAGACAGACATTTATCATTGCTCCATATTATCTTTGCACAACATTGTCTGACGATTAACTAAATCGTTAGGAAAAAGGAAAGCATGGCGATGTAGTTTTTTTTTTGTTATTTTCGAAGTAATTGCTAACGCTTTACCTAAATCGATGTTAATCACATTGATTTGCCCAACATATGATGACAATATCATCTTGTCGTTGATAATTGTCTCTTTTTTGCTACAAATAAGCCTAAATGTCGTTAAAACTTGTTGATATTGCAATGATATTGTATAAGCGTCGTAAAATTGTTTCCCCTTACTAACATTTTGGTTAACCAACTTAGAATCTTTAACTTTTAGAGACGAATTATCAAAGCATCACCAATAGGACACTTTTGACGACGATTTCTAGAGCATCACCAAACAAATCATAGCCAATACACATATCTGTTGTAGTGAAATATCTAACACAAATATCTTATTCACTATAAGAAATAAAAGATTTTATCATATATTAGCTTCTTATAATATCAAATATTAAAGAGATTTTAAACAAATCTTCATCCTCTATGTTATCACTTTTTGTTATAATATCAACAACTTCTTCAAAAAGGGATGTAATTATTTCATTATCATTTCTACAGAATCTAAAACTAGTCCAAATAAGCTATATATAAATTTCTACAAAAAAATAAGAAGTCATGATTGAATTATATGTAGAACAATTTTACGTTTCCAAATTAAATAGTCTATTATGAATTTTTTATTAGATTAACTATGAGCCAATGACTACAAGGAGTTTTAAAATATATTTATTATTTAATAGTATCAAATAATATCTTATGAAATGATTGGAGAAAGTTATTTCCTAAAAGAACATGAGTTCTAGTATCATAAAAATAAAAGGGTGGACATTTTATTAAAAATGATCTTAAAATTTTGATATTATTTGATACTATTAAACAAAAAATGCATTTTAGGACTCCTCTTAGTTAATGGATCATAGTTAATTGAATAAAAAATAGCTATGTTTG
Source organism: Erythroxylum echinodendron (assembly GCA_027575705.1). Lineage (NCBI taxonomy): Eukaryota > Viridiplantae > Streptophyta > Magnoliopsida > Malpighiales > Erythroxylaceae > Erythroxylum > Erythroxylum echinodendron. The sequence continues at coordinate 1,577 of JANZXR010292966.1, read as the reverse complement.
ATCTACTCCAATCCTCTTTAAACTGTGCACAACCTAGCGTGGTATAATATTTAAAGAAAAATTGATATTAAAAATAGGAAATGTTATAAAAAAAGTATTAATAGATTAGAAAACATCAAAGATGGATTAGAACTAGTAAAACAAAAAATAAAGAAAATTTACTCTGAAAATCCATTGTAATTTTGGGATAAAGTTAGAGAAGAAGCGAACTTAGAAATGATAATTAAAGAAAAGATTATTAGAGTTAGTACTATGAGATATAATTTAGAAGATCAAGAAGAATTGAAACAACAACTTTGTGAACTAAAAAATCTAAAGATTATTAGGCCTAGTAAATGCCCTCATTCTTCTCCAGCTTTTACAGCTAGAAACCATTCAGAACTAGTTAGAAATAAAGTTAGAATGGTAGTAAATTATAAAAAATTAAATGATAATACAGTATTTGATGGATACTTCTTACCCTATAAAGAAACATTAATAAACTTAACAAGAGGAAACTAAATTTTCTCTAAATTTGATTGCAAGAGTGGATTTTGGCAGGTAAAAATAAATAAAGATAGCATTCCATATACTTCTTTCTTCTACTTCACAAGGTCATTATGAATAGTTAGTTATGCCTTTTGGTTTAAAAAGTGCCCCAAAAATATTTTAAAGAAAAATGGATAATATCTTCAAGTATCATAATTTCATATACTATTATATGGATGATATTTTAATAGCTAGTAATAACATTGCTCAACATATTATACATATCCACAAATTTGTAGATTTATATGAACAACATGGTTTAGCTCTTTTAGAGAAAAAGGTAAGATATGTCGTACTGAAATAGAATTTATTGTTATGGAAATAGACGATAGGGGAGTTGAACTTCAACCTTACATCGTCAAAACATTTTTGCAATTTCCTGATAAGTTACAAGATAAAAAACAAGTTCAAAGTTTTTAGGAGTATTAAACTATACTTTTGATTTTATTTAAAACCTGGTTGAAATCAGAAAACCTTTTTAAATGCTTTTAAAGAAGTTTCAAAGATTTGAATTTTCTCTTTACCTGATTGACCAGGTGAAGAAAATTAAGATTTTGTGTACCACCTTGCCAAAATTGTTTCTACCAGCTGATGATGATGATTTAATCCTTGAAACTGATACTTCCGATCGTGTATGGAGTGAAGTATTAGAAAAGATAGATTATGATGTTTCTAATATTAAGATGACTGAGTCTTTTTGCAGGTATACTTTGAGAACCGTTACAGATAGTCAATATCAGTATCATATAAACGAAAAAGAATTATTGATGATGGTAAAAAGCTATTAGAATTTTTATTATGTTTTATTACCTAAAAAGTTTTTATTACAAATTGATAGTACTCAAGTTAAGGTTTTTATTTAGAATCATTTGCCATCTAAACGTGAATATAAAGGATATATAAAATGGTAGAATTTATTAACAAAATATACCTTTGATATTGAAATTATCAAATCTAATAATTGTAACATCCCCTCACCAATATGAAGGGTATTTTAGTCATTTGCAATGTTTAGGAGTGTTTATAGTGTAGTGACATATTCATGCATT
>JANZXR010292427.1:0-28991 GCA_027575705.1 Erythroxylum echinodendron | reverse complement strand
TAATTTTAATTTAGTTGGTTTGTTGAGCAAACTCAAGATCAATTAAATTAAAATGGGATCCTAGCCCACTAGGAAATGATAATTTCTCGAATTAATAGTGAGGGCTATTAATTTGTTTAAAATATTGGGAGTAACCAAATATTTTTAGAAGTCCTTATATATTTGATTTTACGACATAAACTAAATTTGAGCTTTTTGATGTTTCAGTTTTTAAAAAATAAGTACGAACTTGTCCCTGAGGAGCATCATAGATGTAAATAAATTGATTGGACCAAACTTTTCAGACTGGTTACATAACCTTAAAATTGTTCTAAGGCAAGAAAAGAAATTTTACATTCTTGACACTGAGTTTCCACCTGAACCTGCGCAAGATGTTACCAATGAGGATTGAGAATATTATCAAAATCATATTGATGACAATGAGCAAGCTTCATATGTGATGTTAGCTATCATGTCTTCCGAAAGTCAGAGGTAACATGAAAATATGAATGCAAGGGAAATGTTCCAACACCTTCAAGAGTTGTTTGGTACATAGAGTCAGGTGGAGAGATTTGAGACTGTGAGCTCTATTTCAATGTCGGATGGCTCCTGGATCTTCAGTGGAACTTCATGCTCTACATATGATTGGCTACATTGAAAAATTAGGCCAATTGGGTTATGACCTAAACCTTTAGTTGAGCATTGATTTAGTGCTCCAGTCTCTTGCCTTGAGTTTTTCACAATTGATTATACACTTCCACATGAACAAAAAGGAAGTGTTATTAGCTGAATTGCTCATCATGCTCAAGACCACTGAGGGATGCCATAACAAGGAATCTAGTTCTGTTTTTGTTGTTGGCTCTTCTTCTTCCAAGAATAAGTGTAAGACCCTTTAGAAGAAGAACCAGAAGGCTTTAACTAAAATAAAAAAGCCAACAGGCGGTGTCAAGAAGAATAATGACAAGGGCATCTGTTTCCATTGTGGCATAACTGGACGTTAGAAGAGGAACTGCAAAGCTTATCGTGCTAGCTTAAAGGAAAAGAAGTTAAGAATATCTTCAACTTCAGGTTTGTTTATGATTGAAATAAATCTTTTTACTTTTGTTTCGCAATCTTGGGTATTAGATACTGTATTTGGTTTTTATATTTGTAATAATATATAGCTACTGACAGACAGTAGAGCATTAAAAAAGGTGAAGTGGACTTATGAGTTAGCAATAGAGAAAGAGTTGCTGCATTAGCTATAGGAACTTGTAGTTTAACTTTGCCTTTTAGCCTTGTTCATGAACTAAATAATTGTTATCATTTTCTTGTTATCACAGAAACATTATTTCCATTCTATGTTTGGACATGAATGGATTTGTCTTGATTATTAAGAATAACGGTTGTTCTTTTTATATAGATGATGTTTATTATGGATTTGGTATGCATACAAATGGTTTGTATGAATTAGATCTTGAAAGACCAATTCTAAACATAAATAGAAAGAAAAGGAGACTAAGTGACTACAATCCATCTTATTTATGACATTGAAGATTAGGTCATGTTAATGAAACAAGAATCTCTAAGTTACATAAAGAAGGGTATTTATATCCTTTCGATTATGAATCATATAAAACTTGTAAATCTTGTTTAATAGGTGAGATGACCAAACTACCCTTTAGTGGAAAGGGACAACATGCTAATGAGTTGTTAGAGCTTATATATTCAGATGCATATGGCCTTATGTCTACTGATGCTAGAGGTGCATTTTCTTATTTCATAACATTCACAAATGATCATTCTAGATATTGCTATATGTATTTAATGAAATACAAGTCTGAAGCATTTAAAAGTTCAAAGAATTTAGACTTGAAGTAGAGAAACAAACTGGTAAGAGTATTAAGACACTTAGATTTGATCAAGGTGACATGGACTCCACCTGGAACTCCACAACATAATGGGATTTTTGAAAAGAGAAACTGTAGTTTATTAGATATGGTATGTTCCATGATGAGTCATGTAGTTCTTTTAGTTTTATTTTAGGGATATGCTCTTAAAACTGCTACTTACCTATTAAACAGAGTTTTATCCAAATTGATTGACATACTCCAAATAATATGGACTAGTGAAAGAATAAGGTTTTCATACTTGAAGATTTAGGGACATGATGCTTATATGAAGCGTGAAATGTCTAATAAGCTTAAAGCTAAATCAGATAAATGCATGTTTGTGTGGTATCTAAAATAAAGTTTTGGATATCAATTTCATCATCCTCTTAAGCAAAAGTTATTTGCCTTAAGACATGCTACATTCTTAGAAAGAGAATTTATTCTCAAAGAAAGTAGTAGAAGTGATGTGGAACTTAGAGAAGTTCTAAAACCACAAACACACATCCAACTGGAACAAGAATCACAAGTTGATACATTAGATGTATAACCAATGGTTCAAGAAACACATAGTCCGTGACACTCTGGAAAGGTACATCATCCTATTGTTAGATTAGATCTACATGTTGAAAAAGGACATGATGATGCTTCACTTATGAACGATGAACCTACTTATTTTAAGGAAGCAATGTCAGACATCAATTCTTTAAAATGACAAGAAGCCATGAAATTCGAAATGGAATCCATGTGCACTAACCAAGTATGGACTTTGGTGGATGCACCTGAAGGTATAGTACTTATTAGGTGCAAGTTGTTTTTTAAGAGAAAAACTGACATGGATGGAAATGTACATATGTACAAAGTAAGGATAGTGGCAAAAGGTTACAAAAAAAAGGAGTTGATTTTAATGAAACGTTGTTGCCAGTAGCAATGCTTAAGTCCATAAAGATTTTATTGGCTATAGCTACATACCATGATTATGAATTTTGGAAAATAGATATCAAAACAACATTTCTCAATGGGAATTTGCAAGAGGAAGTGTATATGACACTACCTGAGGGTTTTGATTCCAAAGAATTTCCTGATCAAGTTTGCAAGTTGTAAAGGTCCATTTATGGACTGAAACAAGTGTCACAAAATTGGAACATCCATTTTGATGGAACAATCAAAGAGTTTGATTTTATCAAAAATGTGGATGAACATTGTGTTTACAAAAAGGTAAGTGGGAGTGCAGTCGTTTTCTTAGTTCTTTATGTGGATGACATATTGCTTATTTGAAATGACATTTCAATGCCCCAGTTTATTAAGATATGGTTATCTAAGAACTTTTCCATGAAGGATACGGGAGAAGTAGCTTATATACTAGGTATAAAGATCTATAGAGATAGATCAAAGAGGTTGCTTAGTTTGTCCCAATCCACGTACTTAGACAAACTGTTAAAAAGGTTTAGCATGGAGAATTTGAAGAGGGAATTCTTACCCACATCGCATGGAATTTATCTTTCCCAGAGTATATGTCCTAAGACAAAAGAAGAAAGAGATAAAATGAATGGCGGTCCATATGCTTCAGCTATTAGATGGTTCATGTATACGATGCTATGTAGGAGACCAGATGTTGCTTATGCTTTGAGCATAACAAGCAGTTATCAAGCTAATCCCAATGAGGGTCATTAGATGGCTGTGAAAAACATCTTGAAGTACTTGTAAAAAACTAAAGATATTTTTCCGGTCTGTAGAGGAACTGAGATGAGAGTTCAGGGTTATTCGAATCCTAGTTTCCAGTCTGATCAAGATGATAGTAGATCACAGTCAGGATACATTTTTACTCTTTTTGGTGGTATGGTTAGTTGGAAGAGTTCCAAACAACCAACCATCGCAGATTCAACAACTAAAGCTGAGAATATTGCAGTTTTTGAGGCGACGAAGGAGCAGTTTGGATCAAGAAGTTCATCAATGAACTTGGAGTTATTCTTAGCATTGTTGATCTGATAGCATTGTACTGCGACAAAAATGGTGCTATTGCACAAGAGAAGAAATCGAGGTCTCGTCAGCGATTCAAGCATGTACTCAGGAAGTTTCACTTGATCCGGGAGATAGTGAAGCGAAAGGACATCCTGATAGAGCAAGTTTCCACAGAAGAGAATCTTGCAAATCCTCTCACTAAGCCTTTATCTCAAAAGAGAAATGATAGACATATGGATTAAATTTATTGCAAGTGGAAGATTATTGGTTTATGCCCTTACAGCCAATTTTTTTGTTGTAAATTTATTTGTATGACATTATTTTTATTTAATAAAAAGCCATTCTTTATTTTTATGTATTTTTTAATTATTTAATTATTAATCATAAAGATATAATCCCTGGAATAACTGTTATTTAATTAGAAATTATAATGCAAATATAATTATGAGATTCGAATTACATTTTATGATATTCCTAAAATGTTCCTAATCATAGTTTCATCAAGATGGGGTATTGATAAAATGGTTAGACTAGCACATGTTTGTTTCTTTTTTATGAAGAAAGTAATCGATCTCATAGATTAAAGTATGGAGATACTTAAACAAACATGTGGGTACTTATTAGAGAATAAGTTAACTGAAATTACCCAATTATGAGAATCTTGAACGGAACATTACTTGTGGGTCTGTAGATTATCTAATTATGATGGTTGAATTATCAAAGTTATCTCATGTAGGAATTACTATGTTTTAATGCTACCTATGTTCTACTCTTAGAGTGGTTAAATTAGGTAGTTATTAGATATAGTATGAATTATTTGGAGATAATTGAGTAAATCAATAAAGAATTCGTTGCCTTAAAGTAATTAGGGAGAATGTTTTATTATTCTTGATTAGCAATGATTTTAGGAATCTCTGGCCAGAGTAAACTGAAATTTGCAAAAGTTATTTTCAAATATCAATTATAAATTATTTACTAATTAGCAAGAACAAACATGATTGGATTATTTAGAGTAGACACGAATTCCATACTCTAATTCCAATTGGAACATTAAATGACAAAAAGATTAATTTATATGTCACAGTTTTGCATAGACAGGTTAAGTCAAACTATTTTGACATTCCTAATATTTGGGTAATTATGACATGTTGCCAGACGTCAATCATAATATGTGATTATAAATTATTTAATTAAGAAATTAAAGATAAATTAAAAAGAGTTTTAATTTATCTAATTCTAATTATGAATTAGAGTTATAATTTATAATCATAGCCAACATATTAGGAACCTAATGAGCACACATAAAAGATCTATAAAGGAGAAAGTGAAATTTGAATTAAGTTGGACTTAATTTAGAAGTTTTAGAAACTTTAAAGATCAATATGTGATATTTAAACTTATAAGGAATAATTCGTAATTATGAATAAAGTTTGACTTTAGTTGTAATTTTTGATTAAAAAAAGGACATGAAAAATATGATTTTTCATATAAAAGGAAAAATTAGAAATTTTAGAGCTAGCATTTCTTACAGTTTTCCTCTCAAATTAGATTTGAGTTTCCTCTAAATAGAACTATGGATACCATTAGAGGCCAGATGATTGAATGACTTGTGGATTGAAGGATTCAAGGAGAATGGAAAATTACAACAGGAAATCCAATTAGGTTAGTATAACTTCGTTAATTTCTTATTTTATGTTTCAAATTAATTTGTTTTAAATTGATTATATGGAAAATTTTAAATTCATTCTGTTACGCTTAGATACGATCTTACGTTTACTATCCAACATATGTAAGTTAAATTAACTTGAAATGAAGTAACTTTAAAGGACATGAAATATGGAAAAGGTAAGGTGTTAGTGATGTCTCTAAGCTTATAAAATTCGTGAAGTATTGAAAGAAGTAAAGTTACGCACATTAGTGATGTTAATGACAAATTCTGGAAGTTTAGTTTCAGCCTTATGTACATGTCAAACCAGTGAGAAAATTTAACCTATATTGGTGTATTTTGGCTTAATTAAGGCTAGTAATGAGCCTAGATTGTTTCTTGATTAATTGGTTAAGAGCATGATAAGGACATATAGTTAATTGATGACATAAACAAAAGAATGGATTATTTTGACGTGGTTGTATTCAAAGCTGGAAATTATCACATGTTAAAGGAATAGTGTGTTCTTTTAATAAAAATATGATCTTAAGGACATGTGAAATGCGTATAAAGTATGGATGAATAAGCATCGAAGAGCATGGGGCAGTTATGAATGATAATTGGGTAAATGTATAAATACACATTACTGGAAAAAATTTGTGAATGAAGATATCTAGCTTGCTGAAATTTTCAGATTTAATGTAGCAATTGTGTGTGATATAAAAGGTTGTTTGATTATGAAAATGTACAAGGATAAGTGTAGTGTATGGTTGATGTATTTGGAGTAAATCAAGCTTACTTAAAAGTATAAACTTGATTGTAAAATGATAGTATAAAGGTTTAATGTTTGAATGGTCTTAGGGTACATAAGCACACATTATTTTGTATAGTAGAGAGATTGATTTACATTGGATATGGTAACATGTATAAATGATTTGAAAGGGCTTATGATACCAATTTAGTGTTAATTTGATAAGTCAACTCATACTAGATAAAATGTCAAATTGAATAGTAAAAATCTATGCATAAGAATGTAAACCTGGAAAGTCAATTTAGCATACATTGACACATGATATGTGTGTGTGTGTGTGTGTGTGTGTGTCTGTGTGTGTGTGTGTCTGTGTGCGTGTGTGTGTGTGTGTGCATGATTGTATAATTACATAAATAAACAACTTAGTGATTTGTTACCTATGTGTGTATGCATTGCATGACAATAGACCCACAAAGTGATCATCAACATCCAGATGTTGCTGGAACATTGAGGCAATAGCATTTTTGGAGAGCACTGTGAGTTAACTTAGATGCAAACTCACATATATGTGCTTCTGTATAAATTGTATGTTTAATATGAAATACGTATACAATTGATGGATAAACCCCAGACTTAGGTCTAAGGAGTCAGTTATATGATATGAGCACACATAAATGAAAAGTAATGAAAGCATAACATATGAAATGATGCATCTCACCATATTGAAATATATGATCAGATAAAGGAGTTGTGATCAAAGTGATCGATGAGTAGGAAAGAGCCTTAAGCTCATAATTATGAACATGAGCCTCAGGCTCTGATAACATGGACTTGGTATCCACAAGGGGTATAGGCCAGCCATGGATTCGACACCCACAAGGGACGGGACAACAGATTACATTAATAGGCACTTAATCATAACAAAACAAAATGAGAATGAAAACACATATGTATTTACATTTGCATCCTTACGAACATAATAAGATTGAATTGAAATGATTAATTGAACTAATTTAAAATGGTGAAATACATCTGAAGTCAATGGAGTACATGATGTGATCTGTAATACTGGCTTATATAATATAATTGTTGAAGTCTAGTAATTGTGATATAACTTGTCTTTGTGATATGACGTGTGTAACTGCATCGATGATGGCTCACTCATAGAGTTCACAAACTCATTAAAATTGCAACGTTGTTTTTCAGTTTCGGGGGTGTTCTAGCTACCAAAATGATATAATAAAAGTTTAGCACTTACATTTTGGGGACAAAAATGACTCTAAGGTTAGATCAACTGAATCTCTGGTGTAGCAACCTACTCCCATAGGGCATATTCCTGAACACATCGATAGTATTCAAGAACATTCTCTACAAAAGTGACAGGCTAGAATAATCAAACAATCAAACTCATTAAAAACGTTTCATGAGTCACATGTATATTTCAAAAAACTAACAATCAAAATGCCCATTTTATTCATAAACATTATCAGAATGATTTACAAAGTTACAATCAATATAGATATCATCAAAATTTTAGTACCCACTTAGGCCCATTACAGATACATAACACGTTTAGTCATAATGTCATTACAGAATCATTCACATACACATTATACAGTAATACGCATTTTAATACAAAATAATAAAATAAAAATGTAGACGCCAACTAATCTTGTTCTCTATCTTTTATCTGTATACAGTGGTTAGACTTCAATTTTGTCTAACTGGAGATCTCCTTGAGCTTGAAAAAAATGTTGCAATATTGGGTTGAGTTTTGCAAACTCAATGAATGGACCATCCTCGATGGTTTACCAAATCACATAACACATCGATTCATGTAATCACGTAATTCACATCATTTCACTAATTAACATGTTTAATCACATACACTTCATATTCACTTAATTCAAATTTCACATCAGAAATCATTCAAACTATTTATTTCCATCATTTAAATCACACATATCAAATGTATATGCAATGCCGATGAGACTCACTTTTAATTATTATTGTTGTGACCGAGTTCCTTATCTATTTGGGATACAGGGCTCATTTTACATAGTGAGCTAGAGGTTCTTAGAGGTTCTTACCACATTCTGAGCTTTAAGCTCTTTTTTTTTATTTTTGAGCTTTAAGCTCTTTTTCGGTGGCTTCTTCAGAACAGCCTTTATCTTTCATGCATTCATGTAATGAAATGCATTACATTTGCATATTATAAAACAATCACTAGTGCTCAATTCTCCACATTCATATTCACATATAATCATCGGGTCGATGTCTGGCATTCAACAAAAATGTTGAGAATCATTTATTTCACTCCAATTCATATAAATTGAGCACTTCCTATGTTCTTATATTTATCAATCTCCTTGGACCATTAATGTCCGGAGTTATCTCATTCACATTCACATTCAGTAGTAATTTAATACAAAATTTAAAGCATAACAAACAATGAAAGTGAGACCATCTTGGTCGACTCACACATCACTCCTGAAACTAATGCCTGGAAATTCTAGCAATGTTTGCATGTTGACATTCCAGTTGCTCCTCTATAATATTCAACAAATATACATATCACAATTTTGCACAATTTCATAAATATTCATTGATGCACATTATGTATATGAAATATCCACAATGTATGTTTATGAAAATCTTAGGTATAGCTCTAGTAAACATTCATATTTCCAAAATCACATAAGTATCATTTATACTTATGTTTTATACCTCAATAAAACCATTAAAATCGAAATTCATAACTCATTTCGTCAATTTAGATTTTTCCTGAAACATACCTTCGGGTCTACTGTACATGATCAATCTGAAAATGAAAATAAAGTAATTTGGCAATACTTTCTCCTAAAAAATTGTTCTCCTATTTCTTAAGTTTCTAATGACACTAAGAACATTCAAATTGGTTTAGTACTTTGAAAGTTACACTCTAAATATTTTCGGACTATTCTTATACTAGAACAGTGCTCTGTACTCAAATTCCATCCAGAAATTGAAATTCTTAAAGACTGAATTAAAATTAAAACATAAAATTTGTATCCCTATGTCTCTAATTTACTAAAAATCAATAATCATTCCATTTGGATAACTACAGAACAAGAAATTGTCAAAATACAGAAGCATGTTCAGTGAAATTCCAGTTATGAAATTCCAGAACTCCTCATCATTTTCATCCCAAATTTATCACTCAATATCTCTAAAATGATTTCATATGGTTATAATTTTTGGTGGAGATGTAGAACAATGTATTTTGATTCTGTTGGTTTAAATCCCTTGTCATTTGGAGGTCGGGAGAAGAAGATATGGACAAAAGATCAAAGGATGTTTGAAAAGTCTCCCCTTTTATAAAGCATTAGAGCACGATTGTAACTCTCCAAATGCTTCAGGAGCACGATCTTGACTAGCTAGACCTCTTAGGAAGGTCACGAATGTGTTGATGTACGATTGTGTCTCTTCCTCTTCCATCCAAGCTCTACAATTTTTCTTCTTCTTTTTCTTCTTTTCTCTCTCTTAAACCAACTTCTCTAACTTGATTCTACTCTCATTTTTCTTCATTTTCGACTCTCATTTAACTCAACATACTCATAAACAAATCAAAATCTAAAATTAAAACATAAACATCCAAAACAAAAAAAAATCATTCACATATATCACCATTTTATTGTGCTATTTCACTTTCATTTTTCTGTATAGTCAATTTCTGCATTCTCTATTTCTTCCTCAAACTTTCATTTTAATCAATCTTTCTCATCTCCATACATCACCATATACCTATGTCTTAACTCTAAATTTATTTTAAACTCTCAAAACTATTCACGTATAGAAATAGAGCATTAACTTCTATTTTTTTAAAAAAATTTCTACATCAATTTCATACAAATTTTCATTGATCTTTTAACTTCACAAATCATCTCCATACTACCTTATAACATATTAATCATCAAAACCACAATATCAACAAATCCACATTTTCATACGATATTCACTTGTCCAATTTCTAAGACCTTAACTACTTTCCCAACTAACTAGTTCTTATTGAACTAGTCCTATAACTCCCTTGTTTTTATTCCAATAATCTCTAAAATTTTCAATAACATCTTCTCACAAATTTTAAAGCCATCTATAAAATTCTTCAATATCATTTACTCATTTCTATTTCCACTCATCAATTTACTTGCCAAGTGGCATTTTTTTAATTCAATAATATCCAATAATTTCAGAAATTTTTTCTAAAATCCCTAAAAAATTTTAAATCAACGAATACACTCTCAAAATCAATTTTGAATACAAATAAACCACAACTCTCAATTAAATCACATTCCACATATATAAATCAACTATACCCAGAATGTTAATGAATTTATGTACATTCATTTTCATGTGCAAAAATACCTATATTCACGTATATGTGTATGCCATATTATGCATGAACATGAAATGAATTTCAAATCTTTCAATAATATCTCATATTTACTATTCTAGCCTTAACATGGGTAACAAGATGTTACATAATCTCTCCCCTCCTTAAAAAGAATTTCATCCTCGAAATTCTTATCTAATTGTTCAAATAAGTGGGGATATTGTCTCCTTATAAGTTCCTCCATTTCCTATTTAACTACATCACTTGAATAATTTCTTCCAATTGGCTACAACTGATAGGATCACTTTTTATATTATTTTTTATTCTGATATCCCTCAATCTTTGCTAGTTCCTCAATATATCTAAGATTACTGAAAACTTTTATTTTCTTTGCCGCTACACCTATGTCGGATACACCAATATTTTCTAAACACACTCATATGTAACACAATATGATTTTGATACATCTTGGAGGGTAATGCCAACTTATAAGTCAATGGTCCTTTGCTCTCAATAATGTCATGTGGACCAATGCAATTCGGACTTAGTTGGCCCTTTTTAACAAACTTTAGCACCCCTCATAAACACTTTATCTATATTCCATATCTTTGGTGTTGATCCACCTAACTCATTTATCGTTCTCAAATCACATAATTTCTACTACAGATTCATTTCATTTAATAACTGCATCTCAAATCACTTCTAGCCTTTAACTATTTTTAGGCCTTCTTCATCTCAATATAAAGATGAACAACTCATTCTATCGTATAACACCTTATATAATTTCAAATTCAACCTCTCAATTATACAGAGTGTGGTCATACTAGGACTATAATGACAAGGATTGTTACGATCAAATTCAATCAGAGCTGTATATTGATTTCATGTTCCTAAGAACTCCAAACTATAAGCTCTAAGTATATTTCCAATAGTTAAAACTTTTGGCAACTCAATCATTCAGTTATACATTCGGTCACTTACTTCTTCATCATTGGCTATTAGATACTGCTTCAATGTATTCCTACTAGGATGTATAGCATTGGTTGCTATATATGCTTCTTTAATTTTTTTTTCCTTAATCATTTATATCAGGTATATATATTCCTTACTTCAATCATAATATATCCTTTTTCCAATTCAACTCAAAATTCAAATTCATTTTCAGTTCCTCAATAAGATTCACAAATTTTGAATCCTCACTTAGAGCTTTTCTAATTATTTCATATAGGACTAATTTTAAGTTTAATATAACTAATAACACTTCATTTTGCCCCTATTCTAACTCAATCATTCTTTACTCTTTATTGCACTAGATTTGGTAACCTCTATTTATGAATTTATGCTACACAATTATTGGATTGGTTTGTTCAATGCATCATATTGCAACAATAGCTTTATTGGGTAATACTCATTTGTACATCATAATCTTTAAGTAACTCTATCCATTGTCTCAGTCTCGTATTCAATTCTTTCTAATTCAATCATCATCTCAAACTATAATGATCTGTATATACCCAAAATGTTTCACCGTACATATAATATCTCCAAATTTCCAAAACGATTTCGATTGCAACACATTCTAAGTCATGCGGTAAATAATTTAACCCATAAGACCTCAATTGTCTCGATGCATATATGTAATCACTTTACTGTGCTGCATCAGATACATCCTAATCTCTGGTGTGAAACATCCCTATATATTACATAACCTTTAGATCCAATTGAAAATAGCTGACACTGGTGTTGTAATTAATCGGTATTTTAATTCCTCAAAAATTCTTTTTTCCATGACTATTATATGGCTAAATTATTGAATTCTGTTTAATAGTCAAATTAGAAATATCATATAACCATCGTTTTTCCATTATTCAATTCTCATCATATTAACACATCTTCATGCCAATTCAAATCTCATTACACTCTTATTAATACATACTATCAAGTTTAGAATTCCCTTACATATTTAATTTCGAATTCTAACTCAAGCTAACACAATTCCAAAATTAAGGTGACCAAGAAGACAATAGCATAGAAGATCACGTACTCTACTTCCTTGATGCAATATTTTGTAAGAATTCTAAGTGAAATTGAAGAAAATTCAGAGCTAAGAGAGGGTGAAGGGTTTTGGTGGTGATGTTTCAATGAAGGCCGCAGAAAGTTCTAGTAAGACACCTAAGTTGCTAGGTGTCCTAATCTTAGAGGGGCATATGTCACCAAAGCATTGGTCACACTTGTCCCCCGTTTTAAGCTTCCATAAGTCACACATCTATTAGGCCATGTGTTACTTAATGAATGCTGCCATGTGTCATTAAATGATTAGGCCACATGTTACTTAAAAATTGGTCCACTTGTTACTCAATCAATGGTGCCAAATGCCAACATATTAGTTATGCCAAATGTCAATAACTCATAGGCTTAGTCATTCTAATTTTCATGTACTAACTTAACTTGTCTCTTGACCATTTTTCCTAGTCCAAATGTACATTTAAATACCTTAATTCTCTAATGGCTTCAATTAATTCCAATTCACTATCTATGGTCCATCAATACGAAAATTCAAGTCACATGCCTTTTACTTTCAAATCAGAGCACAATTTGACTTATATCATACATGTACTTTCGTAAATATGTAACATTTCATCTAGGGTATATTTTAGGGCCTTACAATTCTCTCCCCCTTAAAAGAATTTTGTCCTCAAAATTCATACCTGATTAGAATAGTTAAGGATATTGAGCTCTCATGGTCTCTTCTAGTTCTAATGTTGTTTTTTCAAGTCCGTGGTGTTGCCAGAATACTTTTACCAAATATATTTGCTTGTTCCTGAGTTGTTTGACTTTTCTGGCTAATATAGACACAGGCCCTCTGGCTAATATAGACACAGGCCCTTCTTCTTAAGACAAATCTTGTTGTACTTGAATTTCTTACACAATAATCTTATATGTATTATCAGACGATATCTTCTTAACATGGAAACATGAAATATATCATGTAACTTGGCCAATTCTTTAGGAAGAGCTAATTGATAAGCTACTGGTTCAATTCTCTTAAGAATATCGTATACCTTTCTTACCAAGCCAAAGTATATTCTTCCATGGTGAAACTTTCAAGAACATCTTATCACTAACTTGATATTCAATATCCTTCTTTTTTAGATCAGCATAGGACTTCTGCCTATCACTAGTAGCTTTCAACCTATGTTGAGTAACTTCAACTTTTTCTTCAATATCTTTCACAATATCAGGCCCGATCATCTTGTTTTCACTTAATTCTGTCCAACATACCAGATTTGTACACCTCCTACCATATAGGGCTTCATAAGGCGCTATGCCAATACTAGTCTGATAACTCTTGTTGTAAGCAAACTCCATTAGAGAAAGATAGTTATCCTAACTTCCTGGGAATTCTAACACACAACCCCAAACCATATCTACCAACATCTAAATAACCTGTTTATATTGTCCATTTGTCTGAGGATGGAAAGCAATATTAAATTTGACTTGAGTACCCAAAGCTGTTTGCAGACTTTTCCATAATCTTGAAGTAAATCGAGGATCACGATAATAAATAATAGATAGTGGTACCCCATACAACCTCACTATCTCATTCACATATAGGCTGCAAG
The DNA here is from genome assembly GCA_027575705.1 of Erythroxylum echinodendron. Lineage (NCBI taxonomy): Eukaryota > Viridiplantae > Streptophyta > Magnoliopsida > Malpighiales > Erythroxylaceae > Erythroxylum > Erythroxylum echinodendron. The sequence continues at coordinate 14,791 of JANZXR010292427.1, read as the reverse complement.
TCTATCTGATGAATAATTAGGACAAACAGGCAAAAAGTGAGTAGACTTGGTGAACTTATCAACAATAACCCATATAACATCATGCTTCCTTTGAGTGAGAGAAAGTCCAGTGGCAAAATCCATGGTAATGTTATCCCATTTCCATTTAGGAATCAAAATGGGATGTAACAAACCAGATGGAACCTGGTGCTTACCTTTAACTTGCTGACATGTCAAACATTTAGATACATAATCCACCACATCACGTATGCTGCTTTAGATCTTGATACATCTTATTTCCACCAGGATGCATAGTGAAAGGACTATTATGAGCCTCAAATAATAGCTTCTTTTTGAGTCCATCAATGGATGGCACACACAACCGACCTTTATAATATAAATTATCATCTCCTTTCGTAGAAAATTCAGGTTGTTTACCTTCCCTAGTAGCCAAAATAAATTGTTGCAACTTATCATTAACTTTCTGAACATCATACATTTCTTGCCTCAAAGTAGGTGTAGCTTTCAATTGAGCTATTAATGCTCCTTCAGATACAAGGCCCCATTCACCATGCTATATTGACAATGCTAAAATGGTATTCCAACTCAAGGCATCAGCCACAACATTAGCCTTACCCAGATGGTAGTCCATAATACAATCATAGTATTTAAAGAGTTCCAACCAATATCATTGTCTCATATTGAGTTCTTTCTAGGTAAGCAGATACTTCAAACTTTTATGATTTGTGAAAATTCTACACCTTTCACCATACAAGTAATGTCACCAAATTTTCAAGGCAAACACTACTACTGCGATCTCTAGATTATGTGTAAGGTAATTCTGTTCATATGGCTTTAGTTACCTAGAGGCATAAGCAACTACTTTTCCATTCTGCATCAAAACACAACCCAAACCATTAGGTTGAGCCAATATAGGAGCTTTAGTAAGCATACTTGTTAGTTGATCAAAATTATTTTGGCCTCTATCAGACCATTCACACTTTACTCCTATCCGTAACAGTTCAGTTAAAGGGGATGCTATCATTGAGAGTCAAACCCAGAAAACTTCTCAATTCTGTCACATTCTGTGGTGGCTTCTAGTTAAAAATTGCTTTTATCTTACTATGATCAACTGTAATCCCTTAAGAAGATAACATATCCTAGAAAAGATACCTCCAGAAGCGAAAAATCACACTTGCTCAGGTTAGCATACAACTGTTTCTCTTGCAGGGTCTGTAACACAATCTGGAGTTGCTTAGTATGGTCATGTTCATTCTTAGAAGAGACCAAGATATCATCTATAAACACTATAACAAACAGATCTAAATAATGCCTTAATACTCTATTCATCATATCCATAAATGTTGTTGGAGCATTAGTTAACCTGAATGGCATTACCAGTAATTTATAACGTCTATAATGGGTCCTAAATGTAGTCTTCGATACATCCACATCCTTTACCTAAAGTTGATAGTACCCTGATCGTAGATCTATCTTTGAGAACACTCATGCATCTTCCAATAGATCAATTATACCTTCAATCCTTGGCAACGGATAATTGTTCTTCATTGTGATTTTATTCAATTGCCTGTAATCAATGCACATCTGTACTGTACCATACTTTTTCTTAACAAACAAGACCGGTGCTCCCTATAGTGAGACACTGGGTCGAATGAAACCTTTATCCAGAAGCTCTTGCAATTGAACCTTCAACTCCTTCAATTCAGTAGGAGCCATTTTGTATGGTATTCTGGATATAGAAGTAGTGCCAGGCATGACTTCAATAGACAACTCCACATCCCTTTTAGGAGGAAGTCTGGGTAACTCTTTAGGAAATACATCTAGAAATTCACTCGCCACTGGAATATCTTCTAGTTTAACACCCTCCTCCTTAAAATCAAACACAAAAGCTAGATAAGCTTTATATCCCTTTCTAAAGAACTTCCAAACTTGCATAGTAGATACCACATTAGTTAGAGACCTAGTACGGATGCCATGAAATATTATTTCAGGTTGATCAGGCTTCCTAAGTACAACTATCTTAGCATTACAATTAACCACTGCCTGATGCTTGGACAACCAATCCATACTCATAATCAAATCAAATTCATAAAAAGACAATCTAATCAGATCTGCTACATATTCATTTCCTTGGATCATAATAGGACAATTCTTAAACACAAAAAACTACTAATCAGAGGACTGGTTACATTAATGTCATACTCTAACTGATCTATAGGCATCTCTTTAGCAAACATTTCTCCAACACAAATATAGGAATGAGTAGATCCAGTATCAATCAGTGCATGCATATTAGAATTAAATAGAGAAACAATACCAGCAATGACTTTAGTTGCATCTTGTTCCTCACAGGCTTTCAATGCATAAGCTTGAGTCGAAGCAGGAGGCATAACTGGTCGATCAATAGTTTCTGAATGGGTACCCGAATTAGGTCTATTCTGACAACCACCAGGACCTCTACCTTGACCTTTGATTCTAGCATATACATAAGAGAACTCTCTACTAGCTTGCGATGTCTGGGACTGTCTCATAAGGTAGTTAGCTATCTGATGCTTTGTGTTGCCACATCTGAAACATGCACCTATAGTCCTCCAACAGGTACCCCGATGGTATTTAGAGCAATGAGGACTCTCCAGAATACTATAACCTTGCCCCACAGAGGAATCCCTACCAAAAACAATTGTAAGACCCTAAAATATACCCTATATGAAATGTTACATATTTATGAAAGTTCGTGTATGATATGAGTTAAAATTATGCTATGATTTGAAAATGAAAGGCATGTGACTTGAATTCTGGTATTGGTGGACCATAGATAATGAATTGGAACTAATTGAAGTCATTAGAGAATTGAGGTATTTAAATGTACATTTTGACTAGGAAAAATGGTCAAAAGACAAGTTAAGTTGGTACATGAAAATTAGAATGACTAAGCCTATGAGTTATTAACATTTAGGATAGCTAATGTATTGACATTTGACACCATTGGTTGAGTGACAAGTGGAAAAATCTTTAAGTGATATGTGGCCTAATCATTTAATGACACATGGCAGCATTCATTAAGTAACACATGGCCTAATAGATGTGTGGCTTATGGAAGCTTAAAAGGGGGGATAAGTGTGACCAATGCTTTGGTGACATGTGCCCCTCTAAGATTAAGACACCTAGCAACTTAGATGACTTACTCGAATTTTCTATAGCCTTTATTAAAACATCAGCACCAGAACCCTTCACCCTATTTAACTCTAAATTTTTCTTCAATTTCACTTAGAATTCTTGTAAGATATTGCATCAAGGGAGTAGAGTACGTGATCTTCTATGTTGCTATCTTCTTGGTCACCTTAATTTTGAAATTGTGTTAGCTTACTTAGAAGGCTAGATTGGCTTGTTCTTTGGAGTCAGAATTCGAAATTAAACATGTAAGGGAATTCTGAACTTGATAGTATGTATTAGTACAAGTGTTATGAGATTTGAATCGTCATGAATATGCGTTAAGATGATGAGAATTGAATGATGGAAAAATAATGGTTATATGATATTTCTGGTTTGACTACTGAACAGACTTCGATAGTTCAGCCATATCTTAACCTGTAGAGATAAAAATGGGATTCTTTCTAATTCAGATGAAACTAGATACATTTATCTACAACTTTATGAAGGAATCGAATTTGATTTCTGTCACTAAGGGTTTTGAAATTTAGCTTAAAGTTGTATTCTGGTTATTGTCCACGGTTGAGAACAGTTTGTAGTATTTTTGGTATAATTCATTGAATAATGAAACAAATTGAATTAAGTTTATTTCATTTGAAACTGAAGACATATAGGAACATTTTTTTAGAAGAACATATTATCTAAAAACGTCAGTTTCTAGGTTAGAATAGCCATACCAAACGGATCCAAAAACCTATCATGTGATAACAGTTGTTTGAAGGTTTCAGATCACTTATCTCACAATTGTGTGAAATGATTAGGGAGATGAGAAAATGGGGTTTTTGCTATTGATGAACTATACAAGGTTTAGTTAAATTATTTGATATAATAGGACTTAAATGGACTTGTTTAAGGTGTGTTTGAACTTAAATTGGTATTCGTTATAATTGAGTAATAGTTAGTTTAATTATGCATTATTAATTGAGATGATAGTGTAAAGGATGTATGGTTTAATAATGATGAATACAATGTTGAATTACTTGGTGTGACCATTAATGAATAAGATCCAAAGGCTTATGTATTATGAATTGGACATGGATGTTTGTGAATTAGGAATTTCTGTGCTAATATTATGATAATTCTGGACCATCAATTGTTCGAGGAGTTTGATAGTTGGGGTTGTATTGGAAGTGCTTTCTAATTATATGCATATACATAATGTGTGATGGCTTAACACTTTTATAATCCATAATTGCACATGTTTGTATTTATAAGGTATGTTATGTTTGATCAAATGCCAATGAATAAGTTCATTTGGAGCAAAATAGAATTAGGAGATATGTCGTACTTCATCTTTTACATAAAATTCTGAAATTTGAAATGGTATGTTTTAGATCTACTAAGTCCTAATCGTGGGTAAATAGGCATGCCTAGAAGGGTTAGCAGTTGCTTCTGTAATTAGACACTAAGGTGTCTTCTGTGCCAGACACTCCAGTGTCTTCTAATTTTAGACACTTCAACATTTTCTATTTTAGAGACTTAAGTCTCTTCTGTTTTAGATACCAAACATGGTATCTTCTGTACTAGTCCCATTATCCACTTGTGTAAAAAAGATCAATAGGAAAATTTGTTTTGTATTTTGTTACATGCTCAGTTCTGATATAATCAAGCTCTATTTTGAAATAACTAAGTTTTGTTCTGATATAAGCAGATACTATTTTGATGCAAATAAGTTTTGTTTATGTAATTTAAATTTTGGTTTTAAATTTTTGGCATTCTGTTATGCTACTTGTAAGTTTTGCTCTAAAGAAAATATATCCTATTTTGATTTGGCATAGTCTATTATAAGAAACATATTTTTTTGTTGTGCTTTTATATAAACGATTAAAGATTGTTTGAAATGCGATCTGATTCTATATGTGTAAATGTTGAACAACTGTTAGAAATAGTCACCATTTCATATCTTGTTTAGTCATTCCCCATTAAGCTTTATGCTTAGCATAGTAGTTTTTCCTCTGTGTAGGTTCTGATAAGAAGATTTAAAGACTAGGACAAAGATAACTGCTATGGCCAAAGAAGGATGTGTTTTGTTGCGATAAGATGTTTATTTGAGTTTGTCTATATGATGTAGTTAATGTAATGAGACATATTGGAATTTGTATTTTATATGTGTATGGTTTGCAATAACTGTAGCATAGGTTAGAATTGGAATTATGGTTTGTAATTTTAAACGTTCAACTTGTATGATGTAAATTATGTCTTGATTATAAAATATCTCCTAATGGATTGTAAAGCTTATTTTCTTGAGTTTCTGGAAATGCATGTAAGTGATCGTTTGGTATGTTTTAGATTATTTTGGTTTTGTTGTGTGTAGCATCTACATATCCTTCCACGGGGTGTATGGGTGTTACATTATGTGCACTTAATTGATATGTTCTGAGGTATGAAAGTTGCAAATTAAAGTTGACATGTGAATATTTGGGGTGACTAAGCCTATGAAATGAGTGACATTGAATTAAGTGACATATGGAAATTATAAAGGACATGTGTACTATCTAAAGAGGGGACATATATCTTACTTTAATACATAATAAGTGTCCTTTAAAAAAAAGAAGGAACACTCATCCTACGCCATATGACTTATACATTCCATGGTCATTTTCTTTTGTCATTTTTCTGGCAGTATGCTCTCCATATCCTTCCACTCATTGTTGAAACCTGCAACTAACTCACACCTTTGAATTTCTACCTTATTTTTGTAAAATCCCATGCAAAATCCATCATAAATATAGCTATATAGGCATAATGTTGTTACATATATTGTTGTCTTTTTCTTTTAGTCATGCATCATAACCCGTCAATGTTCTTGCATGCAAGTAAGGCCAAGCAAGCTTAACATTTAAGGTGGAATTCAAGGTAATCAAGTAAGTGAAACATTAAAGTATTGTGCTATATTTAGAATAATTTTATTATGGCTAATTAGGGATGGATTGAATGGGTTATTGGCGTTAACAATATGCCGGAAAAAATGAATAAAGAATGAATTGGTTACTTTTCTATCCTATTTTTAGATGTACGAAAACAGTAGCTTACAAGTTGTTGCATGGATGATTTAAGCTGTGATTTGAAGCATAATTGATAAGGAATTTATGCTAAAGATAGGTGATATAAAGGTGTTTTCAAATCTGGAAAATTTAGGGCTGTAGGTGTGATTGTAAAAAGTGAATAGCAAAGAAATAAGTGAGCAGAATTTTATGAGCCTAAGTGTAATCAATATAAAAGTTAAATTAACTTGAAATGAAGTAACTTTAAAGGACATGAAATCTGGAAAAGTTCAGGTGTTAGTGATGTCTCTAAGCTTGTAAAATTTGTGAAGTATTGAAGGAAGTAAATTTACACACATTAGTGATGTTGATGACAAATTCTAGAACTTTAGTTTCAGCCTTGTTGTACATGTCGAACCAGATGAGAAAATTCAATTTATATTGGTGTATTTGGACTTAATTAAGGTTAGGAATGAGCCTATATTGTTTCTTAATTAATTGGTTAAGAGCATGATAAGGATATGTAGTTAATGGACGACATAAACTAAAGAATGGACTATTTTGATGAGGTTGTATTCAAAGCTGGAAATTATGTTATGTTAAAGGAATAAATGTGTTCTTTTAATGCAAATATGATCTTAAGGATATTTTTAATATGTATAAAGTATGGATGAATGATTATCAAAGAACATGGGGTAGTTATGAATGAGAATTAGGTAAATGTATAAATACATATTGCTGGAAAAAGTTTGGTGAATGAAGATATCTAGCTTGCTGAAATTTTCAGATTTAAAGTAACAATTGTTTGTGATATAAAAGGCTATTTGTTCATGAAAATGTATAAAGAGAAGTGTAATATATGGTTAGTGAATTTGGAGTAAATCAATCTTACTTAAAAGTATAAACCTGATTGCAAAATGATAGTATACAAGCTATAATGTTTGAATGGTCTTAAGGTATATAAGCACACATTATTTTGTATATTAGAAAGATTGATTTACATTGGATATGGTAACATATGTGAGTGATTTTTAAGGGCTTATGATACAAATTTGGTGCTAATTTGATAAGTCAAGTTATATCTATTCATAAGAATACATACCAGAAAAGTCAATTGAGCATATATTGAAACATGATATATATGTGTGTGTGTGTGTGTTTGTGTGTTTGTGTGTGAGAGAGTGAGTGAGTGCATTATTGTATAATTACATGAATAAAAAACTTAGTGATTTGTGACCAACGTGTGTATGCATTGCATGATGATATGCACGCAAGGTGATTGTCAACATCTAGATGTTGTTGAAACATCGAGGCAATAACATTTCTGGTGAGTATTGTGAGTCAACTTAGATGCAAACTCACATATATGTGCTTCTATATGAATTATATGTTTAATATGAAATACATGTACAATTGATTGATAAATGCCAAACTTAGGTCCGAGGAGTTAGTTATATGGCATAAGCATACAGAAATGAAAGGTAATGAAAGCATAGCATATGAAATGATGCATCTCACCATATTGAAATGCATGATCAGATAAAGGAGTTGTGATCAGAGTGACCGATGTGCAAGAAAGAGCCTTGAGCTCATAATTATGAAAAAAAAGCCTCAGGCTCCTATAGCATGGACTCGATATCCACAAAGGGTACAGACTAGCCATAGATTCGATTCCTACAAGGGGTATAGGACAGAAGATTGTGTTGATAGGAACTTGATCATAATAAATCAAAATGACAATCAAACCACATGTGCATTTACATTTACATCCTTACATACATAATAAGATTGAATTGAAATGATTAATTGAACTGATTTGAAATAGTGAAATACATATGAAATCAATGGAGTATGTGATGTAATGTGCAACACTGGCTTATATAATATTTTTGTTGAAGTGTAATAAATTGTAATACAACTTGTCTTTGTGATATGACTTGTGTGAATGCATAGATGATGGTTAACTCATATAGTTCACAAACTCATCAAAATTTTCAACGTTATTTTTCAAGTTCGGGGGAGCTCTAGCTACCAAAACGATATAATAGAATTTTAGTACTTAAATTTTAGGGAAGAAAAATGGCTTAAAGGTCAGATCAGCTGAATCTACAGAATCTAGTTAGAGTTTAGCATCCCATATCATGATACACATTTTTGTTCTAAGATTAAACTCTAAACTGATGTGTGATGTATATGCTGGATTCTAAATTATAATGGCATATGTGACCTTTTATGCATATGAAAGAAATGAGAAGAAATGATGTATGGAACATTAACTAGTTTTAGTATATGTCTTTGTTAAAATATTTGAACAAGGAAAACTAATCTTTCTCTGAACTATATTTTTTAAAGATGAAATGTCAACACAGATGGAAATTTAGAATAAACTCTATTAAATGAATGTTTTGAATGCTTATGAAATGTTTGATGTCTAAGAGTAAGTTCTTTTTTCCTAATGTATCATTTCCATAGAGAGTTTTTTTTTCCTAATGTATCATTTCCATAGAGTGTTTCTCGAATATCCTCTGGTATGATCAAGAATATGCTCTATTAGAATGGTATGTTACAACATTAGCATTCAAGACATAATCAATCAATAGTTACATCTTCAACAATTTTGTAATATAAGAAAAAATATTAAAATTTAATTATAATATAAACAAAAGTCGAAAGAAAAAAGTATAGATGATAGAATAATTACCCTTTGCTTTGCTCTTTATTTTGATCATAATCTGGGCTAATTAATCTTCTAAATAACATATCATGTTTAGCTATCTTTGTTCGAGTTTCTAGTAATGCAACCTTAAGCTCCTTGTTTTTCTCTTCAAGTTGTTGTCTTATATGATGAGTTTAAAATATTTGGCTTAGGGCTATAGCCAAGACCATTGACATAACCAAAATGTGTACTAAGGTATCACAAATGTCTTTTACACTGAACTCATTCCCTCAGACATATATTTCTTTAATAACTCTTGCATCTTACTCTAAAATTAGAAAAAAAAAACCAATATTCAATGCAAATATTATTACTTACTATGACAATAATAAATGAACTAAAATATTGAATAAATTTTTATACTTACATAGTTATTTTGGGCTTCTTTTGACACCCACGCTTTACCTTCCTTACAGTGAGTGACTTTATATAGTGTGACCCTATCAAACTCTTGTCCATGTAGTTACTTCTCACTTTATTTTATGAAAGAAAAATACAAGGCACAATAAATAACATAGTGTTTATTGAAGTAATTGTAACTTACAAACAAAGATCTTACATATTCATTTCGGACAACTACAAAGGATTTTGGCCCTTAATTACGAGGTATTTTCATTTTTGCTCTACAAACATTTTCCTTCTCATAATTTTCGTAAATAAAGAAAAAAGATAAGGTATTCATTGAATTATCTAACAAGATTAATGGAAGCAAATATGAACGCAAAGGAAACAAACCTAAATTTTCTGGATAGCCTAATAACCACATAAACTATTCCAATTTTTTTGAGACATTAGTCTAGGAAGATGTCTTCGTGGTTTCACATCAGAAAGAAAAGATTTATAATACTGATGTAACTTGAAATGGAGATCCCTCAATTTGATGCGTGGCTATTGCATTTTTTATGTTTTTCTTGTTCTTAAATAGTGCATTGGGGTTTTGGAGGTATACTTAGGGTTTTTCCACTTTGATCGGTTCCAAAAATACCCCGAAACTTAAAACAAATGAAACAACTCATGCCTTAAAAAGTTTTTGTCACGATCATGACATGGGTGTGATGATCATGGCCCTAAAAATTTTCTTTCTATAATGATTGTTACATACCTCCAACTTCCTTATTCTTCAATTTCCTAATTTCTGACATTCACAAACTCATTAAGCACCTTATGAAACATAAAATTAAGATCCAATTCTTTCTTTAACTAAACAAACACTTAGAATACATATAAATATTATTAATAACGTAATTCTAAGCTATATATATATAATAATAATCTAAGAAACATTTAAAAGCATACTAAAACTCTTAGAGAAATATAGTATAATTTTGACCTATCAACATCCCCACATTTAAAGCTTTGTTTTCCCTCTAGCAACATACAAAAAACATAAATTGATATAAACTTATATTCATGCAACATGCAATAATGGAACAACGACAAGGAATCTTATGAAATCAATTAAACCTCAAATATCAATCATTCAAATTGTGACAAGATACTAACTTATTCCTTTCATGTTTTAAGTGCTTTGATTTGAATATAAATATCAATAAAAATATTAACATCCTATTCATACACTTATGAAACTTGTAAGCATGTATTTATTATTATTAATCAATTAAAAAGGCAAACTATCACTAAGTATCCTTTTCATGAAAATTCTTGCCATTTTTAAAAGATTGGGAGGTTTATTTATTGTAACACTACTTTCTTGTTTTTCTTTTTTAATATTGTCTTTAATGATAAGCTAATCTTTTGACATGAAGGCAAACAACTTATCATGAATGTCCCCTAGTTAGAGCGCCATTCTAGCTCGTTGACCCAAAGATAAACACTTTTCATGAATGCCCTCGATTACTCAGTTATATAAAAGTCTCAACTGGCTGCCAACTTTATTCTTAACCTAAATTTCTTTAAAAGTGCCAGCGAAATAATTATTTATTTAACATTTTTTCTTTTATTTTTTTAATTTTTTAACCTAACTCATTTCTTCTTAGTCAATCATTCTTATGAAAGGGAACTAATAAAGCTAACCAATTCAATTGACTTATGATTGTAAATGCATACAAACAAAAATCATACAGTGAAAGAATAGGCTTCACATCCTAGTTAACATACATATTCATTCCAAAGACACTTAAAACATAACATTCATAAGTCAATATGCCTTTACAAATTAAAAGACTATTTTCAAAAGTAAATTGATTCCATTCAACTCTTACCATTGACACATTCACACAATGCACAAATATACAACAAAATGTTCATACAATGTCAATCCTAGTTCAAAACTATCACAATATAAATGCCAATTTACACACATATACAATATGCAAAGCATATACATTCTCATACTTAAACAACACATTGTCCTCAATATGAGAAAACAAAAAAATTAACAATAAATAACAATAATGAAAAATTTAGAGCAAGAATACTTATAGTGCTTCAATGGTGATGGTGTTGGTGATGATGGAATTCGGAGACACTCTATGCCATAACATTCCAATAATTCACTTCCTAAAAAATAAACATAAAAAAAATAACAAGGAAACAACAAAATAAAAAATAAAAATAAAAAATAAAAAATCTTAATTCTTAGGCTGCCTCCGAGTAGCACTTAGTTAACACCATTATCTTGATATGATCTTTATGTTTATGCTTGTGACATTCTGTTTCCATACTAAAGGTTAGAGCCCTAGATTTCGGTAATTGAGAAAATAACAATGAGAGATTAAAAGAAAGTGCATTTCATACTCATGCAAAATTTTGGCATACATACATTTGAATTTGAATTTTTTCACACATTACAATGACTGTACATCCACTCATTTGACATTTTCTAGGTATAATTGTTTATAAATGTGATTATATTGAGAATTTTGGTTTTTATATGTTGAAAATTTGATTTGGAGAGTGTATTTAGTCATTTAGAATTTTAGTGAAAATTTAGGAAATTTCTGGGTATTTTTAGATTAGGAAAAATGCCTAGTGGCAAGACTATTGATAAATGATAGTAGAATTAACTGTCAAATGATAGTGAAATTTTTCATAAAGACTATAGGATTTAATGACATATGTCATTAAAATTTGGAGACAATTGGAGTAGAAATGGGAAACAAATGGGCTAGTTATTAAAGGAGGGACAAATGGAACCATGAGAAAGTGACATGTGTCTCTTGCCACACCACTTATACCCCACGATTCTTTCTAAATGAGAGACCAACTCATTTGGTCTTTCACTTGTTACTTTGCCACACCATCGTAATGCTTCCCTTCTCATCTTCTTCATTGTTTTCTTTTCTTCTCCTCCACGAATTTGTTTCATAACCTTCATCAATCTTTGATTTTTGTCAAAATCCTTCACTTGTTCCTTCAAGAATATGTTATCTCTTCTTTGTCATAAGAAAACCTAACCTACTACACCTCCATGGTGATGAACTAATGATGCATTGCAGAGCTAGGGTTCATAAGATTTTAAAGAAGCCCTAAGTAAATCAAGTAAGTAACCTATTACACTTCATGGCTTTGATGAATGAAGCATTTTTTATGATAGTTAGAGGATAAATGTTCATGAAATAAGGATGGGTATATACTAAAACGTGAATTGGAAATGTGGATAGATTCATGTCTTGTTTTTGTGTTTTGATGGATAAGAGATTATGGAATGATATAATGTTAGATTAATTGAGTAAATGGTGTTTTAAGTGTGATGGAAAAATGTTAGCTGTAACATTCTCCATTGATTATACATCTGTAATTTAGCCATAACTTGTTCTATAGATATCCAAATGAGGTGATTTTTTATTTTGATTAAATTAGATACATATGGATACATTTTGCATGAAGACATCCAATTCAAATTCTGTCTGTAAGAGTTTCTAATCTTGACTTGAAATTGAGTACTAGATGTAGGAAAAAGTGCAGAAAAATTGGATACATAATGGGTTTTTGTTCTATTTTCTTGATAAAATTAATGTGAATTTCTTTGGGTTTTTTGTGATGAAATAAAATGAGTCTAGATCTAAAGAAAGTGGAAATGAAGTTGAATATATGTAGGAAGTCAATGATGAATGGGTAAATGTGTATGCTCTGTTTTTGGGTAAAGATTAAATATATATCATGAAGTGATTTGCGAATGATATTGATTTGAAATTGAGTTAAGAATGAAGAGTAATTAATTAGGAAAAGTTATCTTTGTACAAGTTGTGTTAGGTGTAAAATCTAGAAAATTGGAAGATGAGTGTCGGAAAATGTAGCAGCAACATGTTCACTAATGATGCTTATGTGTTTTACACATAACTTGTGATGTAGTTATCTAAATGGAATGGTTATTAATTTGGAGTAAACTAGCGATATAGTACTACAAATTTTCTGAAGAAATCAATTTTTAATTATGTCTCTAAGAATTTCAATTTTTAGCTTGAAATTGAGTCTTGGCTTAGGCTATAACACTACCCAGGACAGAAATCATGTCTTATTGTTATTGAATAAACTATATTGATGTAAGTGGAATAAGATAAAAGTGTCTCCATAAAAGTTATAGTTTATTCTCTTATCTTTCAACTGATATAAATTTCATTATTTTTGAATGTGTGAATTGAGAGATATGAGTTGTACAAGTTGACGGCAGGATCAGGTACAAGCCAAAGTTTCAAATATGCTCAGTCTATAGTCTTTTGAGCATAACTCATAGAATACTGAACCAAATTGCATGATCATGGTGTCATTAGAAACTTAAGAGATAGAAGAACAATTTTTCAGAAGAACAAGGTAATTTGACCCAAAAGTTGTTATAAAAAAACTGAATTGTCCAAGGAATTATGAATTCCAATTTTTAATGGTTTTATTAAGGTATAAACCATCGGTATAAATGATACTTATTTGAGTTTGGAAATACGAATGTTTACATGACGAGAATAATAGAGTGATACCCGGGATTGTCATTAAGCATGCATTGTACATAGTCCATATACACAATTGTGCATAAATGAATACTTAAGATTGTGCAATTATTAATATGTGTGCAATGTGCGTATTGCATAATATTGATGTGTAGGATAAAATGTCTACATCCAGATGTTTCCAGATCTTGGAAGCAAATGCTAAACTGGAGCATACTGTGAGTCAACCTGGATGGTCTCATTTCATTGTTTGTTCTGTTTTCAATTTCTGCATTGAATTACTATTGATGTGAATGTGATTGAGATAATTCTAGATATTAATGGTCCGAGGAGTTTGACAAATGTGAGAACATTTGAAGTGCCCCTTGTAAGTGAATTTGATGAAATATGTGTTTTCTCAACTTAAATGTTAAATGAAGGGCCAAGTTCCAAAGAAAAAAGTGAATGTGTATATGAATGAAATATGTGCATACTCAACATAAATGTTCAATGTTGAACTAAGGTCCAATGACATGTGAAGGCGAATATCATTATAGGATTTTAAGCACTTTTAATTGACTGAATATATGTGATGCATTTCGTTACATGAATGCATGAAACATAAAGGTTGTTATGACTAGGGTAGCCACTGAAAAAAAAAAACTTAAAGCTCAGAATGTGAAAAAGAGTTTAAAGCTCAAACTATGATCAGAGCCTCAGGCTCAGTTGTAAATGTACCCGGTATCCACTAAGAGATATAGGACATTATTTGATACAACTCGATATCCACAAGAGATATGGGCCAATAAAAAAAGGCACTCGATCATAACAATAGTAAAAGAAAGTGAGCCTTATAAACACTGTATGTACATATAATACGTGTGTTTGACTGATTGAAATGTATTCTGAATATGATATCTGTTGTGTAACATCCCGTTTCCATAGAACGGGTCGGACCTGAGAAACAGGCCCAAGTGAGGTCAATCGGAGAAGTTAGG
>JANZXR010287970.1:12595-29134 GCA_027575705.1 Erythroxylum echinodendron | reverse complement strand
CTAAAAAATAATTCAAAATTTTGGTAAAATAGAAAATAATTAATAATTCAAAATTTTGAATTATTTTCATTATTTTACGATAAATTATTATATTTAGATAATTATATATAGATATATATTATATATAGAAATAATTAGAATATAATAAAAATATATATAAACTAAAATGGATAAGATATAAAAAAAGCTAAATTAAATAAACTACAATTGCACAATTTGACAACAGACTATTTTGTAATTTTTAAAAAAATTAAAGGGACTATTTTATAAATTTAAAAAATTACCCGAAACGGTACCCGGTATTAACCGGTACTGGTACAGTACCGTATTAGAATCCAATCTGGTACCAAGCCTGATACGGTATTTGTAACCTTAGGGCTAGTGACCAATTAGCAGTTAACCAATCAGTATGTGACAACTCCTTATGCGCAGAAGTGTACAAGCTATGTAGGAATTAGGGATGGCAATGGGTAGGGTTCGGTTCGGGTATTACTCAACCTATATCCATATCTACTTTTTATGACTCAACCCATATCCATATCCATATTCATCGGTTTTTATAATTTACTACCCATATCCAAATCCGTTGGATTGTTCGGATTTTTGGATATCCATTGGGTTGTATAACACATAAAAATATAACTTCTAAATAGAAAATATAAAGAGTAGATTTTTGGGAACGGTCCAAATCAAAATTAATTTAATAATAATAAGTCAGGATTTTGATTTGTACGTCTTAAAAAAACTATAAAATTGGAATAATAAAAATCATAATGTTTAGTGAAAAATAATATATATTTTCACAATCAAGAACTGGAACAAAGACTGAAATATCCAAAGCTTCAAATTGTCTTTATGTGAACTCCACAAAATTCAAAACTCTATCTCCGTATCATTTGCATTATTATCATCTTATAAGAAAATAAAATATGATGAAAAAGGTGAGAACTGAGGAGTAAGGTGTGGATTTTAAAATTATTTCTTCTTAGAAAATATTAATATTTTATTATATTTAACAATAAATATTCAAAAAACATAAAAAATAGAGTTAATAAAAAAGGGTAGGATATAGATATCCATCGATTCGGGTTTTCACTAGACCCATATACAAATCCATATCCACATCTATTTTTCAACATCCATTTAAAATCTATTTTTTACCCTCCAGTTCTATTTTTTCGGGTCAGGAAGTGCGGATATTAATCGGGTTGAAAATTTACTGTCATCTTTAGTAGGAACCTAAGGGACCTTAAAGTTTTAGATTCACCTCTTTTAGAACTTTCACTGTCATCTCTTATAGGAACTTAAGGGACCTTAAAATTCTAGATTCACCTCTTTAGAATTTTTGGGATGAGATCTTAAAAGTTTAGAATTACTTGAGATATGTAATGTATGTTAAAAAAAAAAAGGTCATATTAATAAAGCACACGCCTAATTAGTAGCTCTCGGTGGTTACATATGGACACGAAACATCCTATTTATACGCTTTTTAGGGACTATCCTCGTGTGGAGAACTTTGTTTATAATTCAAGTCCTCCAAACAGAAATTAAGCACCTTTTTTTCAACCATAGACCAAAACAAGTCTTCCGCATGATTTTTGGATTAGTGTCATGCAAATACAATGGTCAAATATATATAGGATTAGTGTGAAGTAGATGAGCCTAAGTTGTTGAAAAGAATGGATCAAAGTGAACCACAGGCTAGAATTAGTGGCAGTCATTTCCCCAACAAAAACTTAGATCTCATCTTAATTGGTCATGGATGTTGGCACGCAGAGATCATGGACGTGAAAGTCTAGTCTTCCAGCACACGTCTTTGAGGCGATCAGAGAATACATTCAAACCCAATTTGTGTATCTATATATATTCGATACTGTTTTACTATCTGACCAATCAATATTAACAGGTTTAGGTGAATCGTAAATGGTGCAACTAAAGGAATGGGACATACCACCAGTTAATCCACCCCCGGAAGGGTCCATCAACAAGATCTTGCGCGTTGAAATTAAGAGCAATCCTCCAGATTGATTTGAACGAGGGTCATGGCCCCCAAGAACACTGTAGGGACATTTCGACAGACAAGCTGACTGCAACTTTTCTTTTATATATAAATGTATATACAAACCAGAAAGAAGAAACAAGGAAAGAACAGAAACTAGAGTGTAAGAGTAGGGATATGCCTGAGATTATTGCAACATGAGACCGCCCAATTTCACATGGCATGATTGATTTCTAAAGATCCTGTGGCGGTGCCACCCTCGTCATCGTGATCGTTATCATCATCGACGTCTCATAATATGCACTCTTCGTCGAATGTTCCCCGAATTCTTGTCCAGAAGTCAAAGTCTTTTTGGACTCCAGTGTCTCTCTTGTAAGCTTTCAAACAGTATTTTTGTAAAAATATAAAGAAATATAAAGACTTTAAACTTTCGTAAAGATTTTAATATTATTTTATTCAAAAAATAAAATTTGACCTGTTAAAAAATCAAAACCAGACAAATTTCAAACTTTTCAAATTTATTTAAAATAATGAAACATTTTCTAGTTAACTCATTATTATCCATGCTAATGTATTTTACTAATTCTATTATTTATATCTAGAATTAGGTTAGGCAAACTCGAACTCAATTAAAAAATTTATATTTAAGTTTAGACTAAATTTTATTATTTTCTTTTCTAATTTAAATTTTGAAAATGATATTATTTTTATTTGAAAATTTTGAGTTTCAAATCGATCTAAGCCAAGCAGCCTGTGCTTGGCTTGAAGCACGAAAATTTTAAAGAAAAAAGCTCGAGTCGAACTCAAAACTTAATAAACTTTGACCGAACTTGTTGATTTTGATTGGATCAGGTTTAGTCCTAGTCAAAATATCATCTTTAACAAAAGAAAAAGCAAAAATTTAAATACTAGTTAAATCAAGTTTATTATTTGAATATGATTCCCTACTTGATTAAATATTCAAAATATATAATTTATGACTTATTACCAATATTTTATAAATCGAACTCGAAGTTAAACAATAAAATGATAAAGTTTGAAGATCCTAATTGTAAAAGAAACGTGCAGCTGGGGAGGAGTTAGGAAACTGTTAATACCTCCACCATATCTGCCCCACTTCTGCACACTATAAATTTACTAATGTTATCTCTGCAATACACTATCACATTCTTATCGGGACCTATCATAAAATAAGAGGTTTAATGTTTAAAAATTTTAATTTATATTAGACCGTTATAAAACCAGTTAAAAATTGAATAAAAGTGAATAATTTAAAATATGTTTGAAGAATTTATAAAGCAAATTGAAGAAAAAATAAAAATTAAACTAAAAAATTGACTAATTTAAAATTTTTACGATTAAATTGGCTAAATCGATTCAGTTTTTTAAATATTAGTTATTACTATACGCTCAATTATTAAGACATGCAAAAGATATAGTTTGCTATTGTAATCTTTTGCACGTGAAAATTGGACTAAAGTATGTCATCTATAGCTGTAATACCAGAAATAGAGGTCTAATGTGTATCCTTATTGATAAGTTACTTTGTGGGCGGCTCTATTTTCTATAGTTGATCATTAGGAGTTGACTTTTCTCATGAAACAACTGCTTTTCTACAACTTAATGCATTAGACAGTTAATCAGTTACTTGAGTTTTTTTTTTATTTAAATAATATGCAGAGGATCCCTTTTTCGTAGAAAAAAATGTTATAATATAAAAAGATTGTACGTATATATTAATTAAAATTATAATTTCTATGACACATTACACTAAATTATGGTTAAATATATTGGAAATTATTGTAATTTATCTTTTTTAATTTCAATTTTATATCAAGTATTTTCAATGAGCCAACCTATAGGTCAAATGAAGTCCATCCCAATTCGAGACACAACTTTTCTAAATAAAACGAGAGTTAGCCCTCAAATATGCTTGAACCTTGACAACTCAGACTTGGATGCAATTGAAAACATTGGATGCAATTGAAAACAAGACGTTGCTTTGTACTTTTAATTTTTAAAAAAAATTAGAGAGACCGGTTCGTGGGCATCCCTAATATTATGTTAACTTTCCATATATTTTTGGTTTAATTATAAAAAATTCAAAATTTACTAAATTTTGCAATAATATCTTGAACATTAAAAAGGAATGCTAAATTACTCAAATGTTTAAATTTTTAGCAAAAATAGATCGACATTAAATTTAGATAACGTGATTAATATATTTTGTCACGTGATTGCAACATATTATATTTGTTTCACGAATGAACTTTAACGTTTAATAAATTAAAAATATCAAACGCCCTTAAATTATTATAAAATAAACATACGAAGGATTGTATAATTATATTAGAGTTATTAATGTTTTAATTTATTAAATTATAAAATTAATACATTCGGCAAAAACACAAATCTAGCGTATCTAACCATATCATCCACTCCGTTATTACCAAACAATCTATGTTAAAAATTAAAAATTGAAACATTTTAGTGTTATTTTTAAAATTCAAACTATTGTTACAAAATTGAATAAAGTTTTAAATTTTTTTTAACAATTAGCCTTATACTTTTCATGTAAATTCAATACGATATCATTTTGAAGAAGTCATGAATAAACAAATTAAAAACTATACAGTATTATTAAAAAATAATTTTGTGTAATAAACCCTCGTACTTGTTGATCTCGCCCTCTAGGGGATAATCAAATTAGTAGAGTGAAAAAGTATAGGGCTAAAATATCTTGTATTCGAATTTTCCTATTTACACTTTTTCAATTGAACTTGTCGTACATGATTTACCTAGTACGAAGTATCCAATTGGTGTGATTTGCAGGCTATTGCGTTAGCGTATCTAAAAGATAATAGTTGTGGGTTCCTCTGTTTCAAAAAAAAATTGATGGTCTCGTTTAGTTAATTTAATTAAGTTGTTAATAAAAAATTTAAAAAAGGAAGCAGAAATTTAGAATTATTTTGTGACGCCGGCCAAATCTTTATAGAACATAATGCATGCATCACAAGCAACAAATACAGGTATTTAATGTCTTTCTTTACCGTATTGACTTTCTGAAGGAAAGTCAACCCCAAAACCTTAAAGATTATAATATAATATAATTATATATAAAAATTGGTTGACTTTTTCGATGTCAAAACATAATAATTTTATATTTCAAAACAAATATTTTCTTTTTTTAAGGCATTAAAGGCTTCAAATGCAAAAATAAAAATAAAAATAAAAATTGGCCTACCTAGTAAAATCCCAAGAGACATGGAAGATCCCTTGCTTTGATATGTATGATTATGTTATTAAAATAACTCCTGAGCTTGGCACACCTTCGTTATGTTCGTTAATGGAGTTGACTTCACATCAACTATATATATATATAAACATAGGTGTGTGTGATAGTGTGGTTCAAGTACAGAAAAGTGAGAAACAGAGAGATGAAGAGCAACCAAGTTCGCTTGAACTGTGGGATTACAATGCCAGTACTTGGGCTGGGCACTTACTCCTTTGAGAATGACAGGGACGTCACAGAACAGGCGGTTCATGCAGCTGTGAAGGTACATTTGTTTTCTGCTCTTTTTTTTTTCCTCCATTTCTTGTTTCATGGGGGGTTTTTAGATAATTCGGCATCCATTGTTGCTCTTCAGGGGCATTGCAGCTCTCTTTCCAGATTATATCTGGTACATTAGTTAACAAGAACCTGCATGCAACTTGTGATTGCTATTGGGTTGCAGTAACTTGTAGGTTTCGTTCTTAAACCAGATATTGGGTTTGTTTTGTTTGTAATGCAGATGGGTTACAGGCATTTTGACACAGCAAAGATATATGGTTCAGAACCAGCTGTCGGAACTGCATTGACAGAGGCAATTCGTAACCAAGTAGTTGACAGGGACGATGTGTTTGTGACGTCTAAACTATGGAGTAGCGATCATAGCGATCCTGTTGCAGCTCTCAAGGGAACTCTCAAGTAAGAACCAAATGTTTGATTGGAATATAACGTTTTTTTCCAGTTCATCAGAAACTGGAATATGCTTCAGTTTGATCACCTTAGCAAATTCAACCTGTAAATGAAACTGGAAAAAGTTTAGCAGATATCTGTGAAATCGTTGTACTCTGATAGTACAGTACGGTGATGACAGCAATGGAAGATTTGTCCAGCATATGTAGCAAAGATATCAGAATCTGATCGAATATATGTAGAGGATATCAGTATCGAAATCAAGCTTCGAGCACGCATATATATGAAACCAAATCTTTGGTGCAGATTTTGATAACAGATAAGCTTGAAAGTGCATGTGGGTGTGTGATTTAGAGGTCTAAGTAGCAAGATTATGGCCTAGGAAATCAGCTAGGATTTTGGCATTATTCCATTACAATCTTCTTCGTTTACATAAACAGATCTAACCCATATCTTTTATTCATTTTATTAATCTGTAGGAACTTGGGCATGGAGTACTTGGACATGTACTTGGTGCATTGGCCAGTTAAGTTGAAGCCATGGGCTTGTTATCCTCTGCCTAATGAAGAGGATTTTGAGAAATTGGATTTGGAGTCTACATGGGCTGGAATGGAGAAATGCTTGGAGTTGGGCTTGTGTAGGTGTATTGGCGTCAGCAATTTCTCCAGCAAGAAGATTCAGTGGTTGTCGGGATTTGCTTCAGTAACTCCAGCAGTCAATCAGGTAGCTAACCATCTTAATTGCATTCAGAACCTGAAAAGCAAAGAGCTTGGAATTGAACTTTCTGGTTGTTAATAGTACGAAAGAGCATTTTGAATTAAATGGCTTCTTGAAAGACTCCAAATCAACAGAAAAAAAAATTCCAGGCCTGAATCCTGAAATTTGACTCCAAACATGAAGACCCAGGCCTAGAAAAACAGGATTTGGCTGATTGACGTTTCTGTTTTCTATCACTAAAATCAACAATATTTTCTTACGGTCTAATTACGGGTAATGTTACATTGCAGGTGGAAATGCATCCAATGTGGAAGCAAAGCAAGCTCCGGGAGGCGTGTGGAGACTACAGGATCCATGTAAGTGCCTATTCACCACTTGGTGGTCCTGGAAATTCGTGGGGTTCTACAGCTGTGGTCGAAAGTCCTATCATACAATCCATAGCTTACAAGCACAATGCAACTCCTGCACAGGTACCTAGCAAGAAACTGTTTTTCATTTTGTTCAAGCTTCACCTGCTGATATTTGATCAGTACCATTGACTGAATGTGTACGTATTCTGCAATGAAATTTGTTCAGGTTGCTCTAAAATGGGGATTGTCAAAAGGATCGAGTGTGATAGTGAAGAGCTTTAATCAAAGCAGAATGAAGGAAAACATAGGGGCATTTGACGTCAGTTTGGATGATCAAGACATTCTTGAGATCGATAGGTTGGAGGAGATGAAGATCATGAGAGGGGAATTCCTATGTAACCATACAACTAGTCCTTACAGGACACTTGAAGACCTGTGGGACGATGAGATATGATTGATCATATGATTTCCTTAGTATCTGCTAGCCTGTTATTGGCTACTAATCCATATCCATTGTATCAGATTCTAGTCCTGTAATGAAATGACAAATCATGCATGTCACTGTCTTCACAGACAGGAAATGTAACTTGTAAGCAAGTAAAAAGCAATATACATCTTTTCTCTGGTTCTTCACTGGGAATTCTAAGCAGCAAATCTTAGCAAGCACCAGTCAACCACACCTGGTAACTATTGAGGAATGTAGAACTACAAAATGGGCTACAAAATGGTCTGGTTCATACGTAAATATCAAAGACTTTCTTGCTCAAATCACACGAGTAACAACAGTACGATCACTAAGAAAGGAGTATATATAGATCTGTGGAGAATTACCTGCATTAGCAAATTATATAATCTATAAGATTACAACATGTTATCCAGCTTATTCCATGCATTGAAACCGAAAAGCAGTTTTGTCAGGTATGGCCGCAGCATCATCATGAAAGAAATGATCTGCTCATAATCTTGTTTTCACTCGTTTCAGCTTTACTTTATCCTTCTAATTTTTTCCCATTGTCCAACCACTGCATCAAGGGCCACAACATATTTACATACGAATGAAACAAAGGCTAGACATCATATGTGATAAAGATGGAAAACATGCAAATAATGCGCATGTAGATAAATAAAACAAAAGGGAACTGACTGGTCAGGCTGGCAAATTGATACAGATGATTGGAATGACTTTATACGTTTATATGAATAAGCACAACAGCAATTGCACACCTACAAGTATCTGTAAGCAAATTGTTGAAGATCCACTTCTCACCTCTCAATGTCCAAGGTGACATCTGAAGGTAATCTAACTTTCAGGTTGCTGCTTACTGTTTCCATTTGAAACTGATGAAATGCCTTGCTCAATGCACTGGGCGACGAAAGGTGTTAGGAAGGAAAGATTTATATAACAGAATAAGATATATAACGAAACCAGAAGGCCTGATGGTAGTGTGCAGTAGGGATGATCTTAAAAAGTTGAATGTCAGATAATTCAACATACAAGAACAAAGTCGGACTACGCCTATCGATTATCATGATAAAAATGTAAAATAGCAATCATCGTAAGATGTGTTGATAAAAGAACATCAATAAAGGAGAAATATCAAATAAAAACTTTAAACTGAAAGTTGTCTTAACAGAAAAGAAAAAAAGGAGTGATACTAAGGAAGAATTTTTAGGAGGGTGACAGCAACAAATCAATTGACTCTTTTCCGAAGGCAGCCACATCTAAATCCAATGTTTATGGAAGCAGAATAACAAGGGTAGCTCTTGGATCCAACCAAATAAAGCTTGAAGGTATACATTGCAGATAAGCATCATGGTATTGAAGTGGAATTCTACAGTCCTGACAAGGAAAGTACCTGAAGAAGATATCCATGCAGCCAATCCAGAGTTTGAGGGAATGTTGTTGCTGAGATATTGACAACTGTTAAACCCTGCTACCCACCCCGCACAAAAAAACTATTAAGGGATCATGACGAGATGAGAAGGTTTACAGCAAGAACTTTGAATTCCAACTTAAAATAGTTGAGGCTTCAAGAAAAAAATAACACCAAAACTAAAAGCATATATACTTCGTACTCTATTTTTAAGTAAATCTTCAACGTTACTTTATAAAAACCCTTCTCTTTTTCAGTATATATCATTCCTTGAACAAAATAAACAAAACAAAACGAGACTTTGGTGCGAAGTTATAAAAGGCGAAAACTAAGAGATGCTGACTTGAATAGCAGAATAATCACACCTGGGACTCAAAAGAGCACAAGTAATCCTGAATCGTTTTCAAATTGGCAATCAACCTTTCTTTACTTTTGATTTGGCATTTATCATTAAACATTCGTGTTGAGATCCATTCATCAAGTAATGCCTGCAGAAAGAAAGCATAATTGAGGAAAAAAGAAGAAATAATGAGCTTAAGCTTTGCACACATAAAGGACCGACCTTATGATCAAACGGGGCCATCTTTAGAGCTATAGGTATAATTATTGGTTCAGCACCAGACTTTTCCTTTCTCATGGGATTATTTCCATGTCCTTCAGAATCTTTAGTAATTTCACCTGCATGATCAAAAATAAGTTACCAAACTCTGCAATACTGTTAAAAAAGAAGATTATAAGAAAGTTGCCACCCTAACATCACACTCTTTGCAGATATCCCTGACATTCTGATAGAAACAATGATTTCTAAATCCTTCCAAACAGATAAGTAAAACCCACACACAGTGTAAGAATCACCTTTGTTGTCTGGAATACTTTCTGCGGCATCAATAGTTTCTTGGGAATCCAAGGGCTTGTTCAACTGATCTCCAGATTTCACTTCTGAACTCAAATTAGTATCAATGCAGTTGCCATTTTTGTCATGATACCCACCAATGTTCGTAGAATTATTATATGTTTTTCTAGAAGGATCGTTTTCAGATGTCACAGACACCGAGCTTTTTTCTTTGTTCTTTTCTAACTTATTTTCCTCATCCATTAAATAAATGCTTGGGTCCAAATGTATCCCCTACAAGTTTTTAAGAAACATGTGGATCAGTCAACTAAGTGGAGCATGATTACCAGAATTAAGCAGAGAAGGCAGAGAATGAGAAAAAAGATGAAAAGATATAGTAGGAAAAATTTATGGTGAAGTAACAGTAATTATTAATTTTCACACCATAAAATACTAGATGAGCGATACAGTCTGTCAAATTCAGGAAAACCACATCATGAATTAGTTTTTTTCTGAGAGTGGTGGGATTCTTTCGAGAACTCGATGATCTTGTTGCATAGTTCCTTTACAAGCTCCAGCAGACATTTCCTTATCAGGGAATAGAGTGTCTCACATCTCAAAAAGTTTGCTCTAATTGCACTAGCAAAATCATCTGCACACAAAAATGCCGCACAAGAAGAACCTCGACCCAACTACACACAAAAATGCCTGCACAAGAAGAACCTCGATCCAACATTTAACTTTCTCCTCTTCTATATTCATTAGAGTCCTCATAATTATTAAAGATAAGATGTTTAAAACTAATATTGACAAATGTTATTCATGGATAGAAAGTGGGACTGAAAGTGCATATGACGAACAATTTAATGCAAACGTCATGATCTCAATAAATTTGTATGAAAGCAAACAAAGTACCATAATAACAAATTACATGGATACGATAAAATGCAGTTGTAAGCAAAGAACCATAAATATGTTATTCAAACCTCAATTATAATTGGCTTTCCATCTTTCATAGCCTTTTTTAGATCACCTGCCAAACCTACAAGGCAAGCATTAAATCAGCTAACTAAAGAGAAAAAGACCTACACACTTGTACAGATCACTGGCAGACTTTGTCACTAATAGAAGAAGAAAAGTCTGAAATCTTCCCACAAGACAAAGAAATAGAAGAAATAAACTTTTGGAAATACTACTGCAAATTTTTTACTACCTTTGCGAACAACTCTGCATTCTCTACAGAATTCAGTCACTAACTCCTCAGGAGAGCTGAAGTCCCGTTCCCATACTGGAATAGATGCCAGTGGCGCACTATTTCAGACAGAAGATAATAAGCAATTCTGAATAATCCACCAAATATAAGGCTATGGACAGTATGACAACATGCTACATATTGTCAAGAGGCTTCAGCTTCCAAAGCCAAATAACAATAATGCAGAAAAGAGAAAACTATATACTCTGGACGGAAAGGAAAATCTCCTTATTGAACTCCTCATTAATGACCCTTTTCCCAATTAGAAATTGTAAAATAGCTCCGGGCAATACATTTCCATTGTAATGCTCCCAGCCCATAACTTTTTAAATTGCAAGAGATTGCATAGAGTTGTTTGCAAAACACAGTTTAGTAAAATAAAGACATACTCTGTAGATGTCCGCAGCAGTTCATACACCATTTCGGTCTGTCCACAAAAAAAGACATAATGTCAAAGGCATTAGATCACAGTTCCAACTGTATTTTCATATAAGAGATGGAATGGAAAAAGCCAGAACAATTATGGGAAAGAAGAAAACCTGCAAGACATTGGGCAAGTTCAGCCTTTGTGCAAGTTGGGTGGCTATTGTAGATTTTCCAACACAGGCAGTTCCACAAACAAGGATGACCAAAGGAACTCTTTGGTGATGAAATCTTTAAAAAAATAAAGGTAAGGAAATACAATCAATATTAATTGTCTGCATGCAATACTTACTCTTTGGTGATGAAATCTTTAAAAAAAGAAAGGTAAGGAAATACAATCAATATTATTGTCTGCATGCAATACTTAAAGTAACTCATAGAGTACATCAAAGGCATAAGGACGATTCTCAACGAAGCGAAGAGAATAAAGAAATAAATAAACCTTGTCATCATCTTGTAACGATTGATGTATTCTTCCCCGTAACCCCTCCGCTCCATAAGCTGTCAATAAACAAATACGATTTAGCATTTACTGAAGTCATTCCATCAGTATCATGAAAATCAAATGACAACGTAATTTCTCCCACAGAATAGAACTTAACCCTCAACTTTCACTAGGCAATGCAAAATAATAATATGTAAGAAGAAGGAAGTCAGCATGCCTTGAATAGGTTTGCTTCCAAATCAGATTGAGAGCTGCCAGAACAAATGCAAGAAACAGAGAATTATTTGAAAAACTGAAAATATAAAAAACAAACAAACAAACAGATAAACCAAAGAGAGATGGCATACACATCAAGAAGGCTGTTATCCACAAGCAGCTTCTTAAGTTCAAGTGCAATTTTGACAGCTACATGATTTGGGATCTGAAAATCATTCAAGTCAGAAACACATATATCAAAAGCTTACTAACACTAATCTTACTCAAACCCCACAAATAGAATGGCCTGAAAAAGCCTCATTCTTTAGAAGTAAAGGCACACCAAATCAAGCCACTATATCAGTATCACCTCAACCATAATGCGATCGTTAAGGATTTTATGTTTCGTAACTTCAAGCTAAGAATTTAAACTACAGCAAGGGATTCCAAAATATATAAAAGGGTTTAAGAAAAAAGTTAAAAAACCTTAGTGACAGTCAACATTCTGCTTAGCAAGAATCTCGATAGAACGTAGTAGTGATCGGCGTTATCACCCAGCCACACCTTTACCTGTTAAACCAACATCAACCCATTAAACAATGGTGCTTTGTTCGTCGATTGACAGAATTACAAAGAAAACAAACGATGATCCACAAAAGACCTTAACAAAATCGTATTTGGAGGAGGCATTGCGAGAAGAGAAGCTAACGCTAGGAAAAGACGCAATCTTTGAGTGATCGGAGCACTCTTCTCCTCCTCCTTCTTCTTCTATTTCGATGCCCTCATCGATACGACTTCCTCCCCAGGAAGCGGATGCTGAAACCGCATCCAAGTCTTCATCTTTCTTCATCTTCCAAAGCACACACTCACTGATTACGTTAACCACCAGTTGCTCTCGTGTTCTTCTTGCGTAAGTCTCGATTTGCAATTACCTTAATTAATTTCGATTAATTGACGTTTAGTTTCGTTGAGACCGTTGAGAAGTCTGATTCTGACAACTTGAGAAAGATAAATCTCATCCTAAGTACTGCTTGTCGGTAAACTGAACTGGTTAAGGATATGGTTAGTTACGGTTTTAACCTTTGCTACTGTTCCAATAGAATTGGAACAAGTCTTTTCACCAACACAATAAGAAGATACGTAATATAATTGTTAATTGTTTGTTACTTTCAGGAACCATTTTTATTAAAATGGTCATAAGAAATGTTTTTTAATAATAGAAAAATTAACTAAGCATTAAACAATAAGTTCTTTGTAATTCAAAATTAAGTAACGAGCTTTGTGAAAAAGTAAGATATTTTGTGTATCATTGGGAAAACCTGATGGTATTGCATTACTTGCTTGGCAAAATATACATATGCATCCTGGAAATTCAGCATCCAATTCCAGAAACAAGTATAGGATTGCACTAAACATAGTGTCTATTCAAGCCTGCCTAAGTCACAGATCAAATTCATTTGGATCCATCAGGCTTTCTTTCGTCCATTGCGAAAAACTCCCCACTGCTGCCTCCGATAGGAGTTACGAGTTTCCTAATGTAAACTAACCTGCTACTGGGGTATACAACTACAGAAAAGTAAAAACATTGTCATTGTGTTCTTGACCAACTGGGTTTTCTGTTGAACAAGAACCAAATAAAAGAGTGATTATCTCCTTCAATATCTGGTGTAGGTTATGATTATGATAAAGATGCCAGATTCTAATCAGTGGAGAGGAACTTTAAAGATTGTGACTTCTTGAAAAATTTGCCACCTTTCTTGCCCACACCAGTACCCTGTAGACTTGAAGCAAGAAGAGATTTGGAATCTGGCCTCCATTTCAGCTCTTTGAGAATGGAGAACAGAGTTGAAAGAGCAGGGGAGATTTCAGTGTCCTTTATGTTTTTGCATGATTCAACTCCAAGAAACTGAAGCTCATTCCAGGTAAGAAGTACAGATTCCAGACCTTGGGTAGTTAACAATGAACACCCTTCTAGGGAAAGTGATTTTACCCTCCTGCAAAGAGTATCATCAACACATGGTTAACCAATAACACTTTAATTTCCGCAGAAGAAAAATGATATAACCCACCTGCTATGACATTGCTACAATCACAGAAAATCCGAGTTGAATGCAAGAATCAATCTGTTAGCGACTATTGTTCTTAAGAAGAATGATAAACCTGTTCTACTATCATCTAGCAGATTCCTGAAATTTTCTTAAGCCAATTAAATCATGACACAATTGAATCAGTTTGTACCAGAAGATATCAAGTTCAAGTTCACAAATCACTGCACTGGAACAGGTTAATCAAAGGAACAAAACTTATACAAGAGAGAACAGAATGATTACCGGCAAACACTAGCAAAACTAAATACAGCATTGTCCAATCCCCAGCAATCCTGGACAACGATTTCCCTTATGGATTCGCAAATTTTGAACATTGCTCTAACACTCTTTTTATTTCTCAATTGACATTTCTGCAAATGCAACCTTTCCAAGGCTGGACAAGAACCTAAATATTCATCAGGCCCCGGACTAGGATCAATCCTCTTACATGATAAAAACCTCAAAGTCTTCAAATTCTCACAATATGAAAGTGCAGCTAACCATCCATCACCCATCCTATGATCAGAAAGAGTAAGTTCCTCAAGCATCAGGCAACACTGTCCAATTGCCTTAATCCCATCAAAGCTACCCTCACATCCACTAAGCTCAAGTTTCACTAACCTCTTACACCCTTGGGCCAAGATAGTTAAACCAACATCAGAAACCAAAGAATTGTAAAAGCCATCCACCTTCCCCACAAGTTTCAAGATTTGTAAGTTCTCACAGGCCGCAATGCCGCGCAAGAGATTGTCATTGCACTTGTGCAATTCCAGTTCTTGCAAAGTCGAACAACCTTCTGCTACACTCAATAACCCCAACTCACTAGCACCAATAACCACAAGCTTCCTCAAATTGGGGCAACCAGAACTCAGTGCTCTAAGCCCTCTATCAACAATCTCAACAGGCAGCAGATTTTCCTCGCAAATTCTCCAATTTTGCACAAAACCAGAAACCACAGAATCAATAGGCATAGAAAGAACCTTATGGCTTAACCAAATACTAGAATCATAAGGAGCAGGAATACAACCACGAATCAAATCCACTCGGTTCAAGTTAGGGAACCTTGTAATCAGGCGACCAGATTCAAGAAACTCCCAATCTAACACCTTCAAGGACCGTACAAGCCGTCCTTGGAGGTTAAGCCAACGCTTACAAACGAGAAAGCTGTGGCTTTTCTGGGAACTGGGTAGCAAAGATAGGATCTTTAGAAGGATATCATCGTTTAAAAGAAGTGTACGGTCGATATTAGAGAGACTGGAGATTAAGGTATGGGTTTTAGTCTTGGTATGAGGGTCTTTAGTTGGTGAGGGGCTAGAGAGAGACTGGAGTTGCATGGCCAAGACAACATGCTTCAAGGGTTTTGTGTTTTTGAGCCAAAGGTCTGACCAGCTCGGTGCCCTCTTCTTCAATGATGGGATTGGGGTCGGCGTTGGTGTCTCCGCAGATAAAGACATCGTCTTTGAGGCGGCGGAGGCGGCGGCGGCGGTTTTCGTTGATAAGAGTTAGTTAGTTCCGCTTCTTCTTGCATTCATATCTATCTCAATGTGGCTAATCTTCTCTTACATTACATTTGTGTCAGAACACAAGAACCAGTGCTTTCATTTCAGGTACTAAACCTGCCTTTCCTATCTGTTGCTCCCACACCTCTTACCCTTCTCTTTAAGATTTTGTGTCTGAACATTAAAACAGTACTAAATTTTTGCTTGTGAAGCTTTTTGTTTCAGTCTGATATTTTTGGAAATGGGGTAAATAAATTTATAAATAAATATTCTTTTATCTTTTTCTGGAAGTAGGAGAGTTGATGTGAGACCTTAACATGACCGTTAGGAAGTAGCCGTTGGTTGCTTTCTTCTTCTCGCTGTTTGAAAACTTGGACAGGATATGGATATCAAGTGGGTGCACGAATCTTCGGAACTATGTTTCACGGCAAGTCCACATCAACCTTTTCATTTTCAAATTTAAGTGCAAAAAACCAACTCTTTCTTGGGAACAATACATAACGCCTTCAAATTCAATTTATACGTGGGCATTTGAATTATTAGACTTTGTAATTTGTAATTTTTTTTCTATTTCAATCAAAATAGAAATAATAAAATAAAAGCTTAAATTAATGTTAAATTGTCATAAAAATAGTTAAAAATTAAATAAAGTTTAAAATTTAAAATATAATTAAAAAATCATCTTCATCTATTAAAGAATGAAAAAAATTATTAACTAAAAATTAATTAACTAATTTTAGTTTATCAAATTTTATTAAGATATAAAAATTGACTGATTAATTAATAAACTTATCAATTTTTAACAAAAATTATTAAAATTAATTAAACCAAAAATTTAAAAATCAAACCAAAAAATTGAAAATTTCAAAGTTTTAATGATTAAACTGACCAAACCAGTTAAAATTTTT
>JANZXR010287861.1:0-29136 GCA_027575705.1 Erythroxylum echinodendron | reverse complement strand
CAGATATCTTTACTAAGCCTTTGAATGAAGAAAGATTCAAAGAAATCAGACGAAACTTGAATATGGTAGTCTTTAGATACCAATCATCTGACACGTTATGACCCAGACGATTCTTACAAAAGGAAGACAAAAAGTTTTAACTCTTCAAGAGCCAGTAACTACAAGTTACAGATGGTAATTATTTTTGGAGGGAAATATATAGGAAAGCCTTTTAGACGGTTCAGAACATCACCTACTTTAGAAAACCCTTGAAATCCACTAAAATCAATTTTTGCAGAACTCTCAAAAACAACTGTCCATTTCGAGAACTTTCGGTTACGCTCTCATCTTTAGAAACTAATCTCATTACCTGGAGAAGTTATTACTTTCGAACATATCACAATGGAGCAAGCATTGATTTATGGAAAGCATGTTGATTTTGAATCCTTGAAGGAGAATCAGATGGACATTAAACCAGAAGTTAAGGCAGTCGGATGGAAAAACTTCTTTCAGGTTCGTGACACAGTTTATCTGAATGAAGTGTATGACTATTGGAGGAATGGAAATGTAGTAAATGATACAGCAGTATCATTGGTGGATAGACTGTCAGTTATTGTGACACCAGAGCTAATTGAGAAGGTTAGTAGATGTCCATGTGTTGGAGAAGAGGTGTCTTACAACCCTAGATGGATGACTCGAAATCATCTAGAGAAGAAACTAGTAAATCGACAATTCTATGGATGTAGCGACCCAAAGGACAAGAAGTCGTTGAACCTTGTTCCGAAGGCTAGGGTTCTACACAACATACTTTTTCACTGCATTCTACCAAGAGCAGGATCAAGGAACGTTGTGACGACAATAGATGAGTAATGCCTATTCGACCTACTCAACCATAAGGCTATCAATCTTCCACACCTGATTCTGAGGTACATGATGAAGACGAAGAGGGACTCTAATGCTTTTCCATATAGCATCCTGTTGACAAGAATCTTTAGAGATTCTGGAATTCTCCTGGACATAAGAAATAGGATGAAAATGAACATTAAAAGTGTTATCAATGCAGCAACCATTAGCAAAATGGGATTGAGTACAACTTCTACGCCAAAAGCAAGGATTGAGGGGGAGCATACAGCCAGAAGAAGTATGAGTGGGAATGTTACTCCCAAAGAGAAAAGGAAACCCCAATCTTCTGAAAGAATGGATATAGAAGAAAAGAAGAAATTGTCTAAAGTAGCAGCTGAAGCTAAGACGATGAGGCAAATAGAAGAAAGCCAGGTGAGTCTATCTAGAAAACAAGTGACATTAAAAAGAAAGGCAGAGGCACTTGATTTTGAGAAAGTCAAAAAATCAAAAGATCACTAAGGATATTAACTCCTCGACAAGAAGAACAGAAGAGAGGAAGTCGAATGACTCTTGGTGCACAATCTGAACAGATAGAAAAGACACCATAAGCTACAAGATCTCTAGTCTCAATTTTGCAACAAGTACAGAAGGAGCCAACCAAAGAGACTGGAATTAAGAAGAAATTGGAGTTTGAAACAAGGAGAACTCAACCACAACCACCTTCTGGACTGGTAGAAGAAAGTAAAAAGTTAAAAACTAGTCAGAAAGAAACTACTCTAACTGGGATTCAACGAAAAGAAAAATCAGTTGAAGACAGAGTGGAATCTCATAGTCCTATCAAAAAAGAGGACTTGAAAATAAAGGTGATTGAAGAAGAGGTACCTGTTAGAAGCAGAAGCTCAATAATAACCAAGGAACCTATGAAAAGGTTGATCAAGGTACATATGGAATCTATTTTGATCAATAATCGGTCAATGCATCTTCTAAATCATGAAGAAAGGAGATTATATGGGATTCTGAGGGATGAGAAGTCAGAACCATATCCACAGAAGAACTTTGATCAAGATTGTACCTGACATATAACCAAGAGCTTCAAACATTGTATGTAATGTTGAAAAAGGGAAACAGAAGATGTACATTGAAAGAACAATAGATGACCTAACTAAAAAAGAGATTCATGAAGAAGTGAGAAATATAGATGAAGCATGTCATACAGAATAATCAAGAGGAATCTATGTTTCCCATCACATCTCAAAAGCATCAGGAAGTAATTGTGGATGCTTCACCACAGATGCCAGTTCTCAGGTAGTTGAAAGGGTGACTAAAGGACAGTATAGATCTATCCAGGTTGAAGGTATGCTTGTCAGCTTAGAGACTTTTGTGCACTTGACTATGCACTTAGACCTTTAAGTTTCATACGCTCACTTAAAGATATCCTTAACCTTCTTGGAAAAACTATTCCCAAACTACCTAGACTTGATGACCTTGATCTTCCAGAAGGAAAGCAATTTTTCAAACCTCCTACCCTAAAAATAATAGAACTCGATGTTTTACCCTAAAAAATAACTGTTGCTACAAACTTCTATTCATTGAGTTCAACTCAACAAGTTAAACTTATTGGAATGGAAGAAGTAACACACTTTGAGCAGTGGAGTTAGAAAACCTTAGTGAAGCAGATTGAAGAAATTAATGCTAAGGTTTATGATCTACAAGATTCAATGGATGATCTGCAAAGCTCAGTGAATGATCTACGAAACTCAGTAGGTGATCTACATGAGGAATTAGCCTATATACAAGTCACAACAGAAGCAGACCTCAAGTTGATCAGAACAGAGATACAGCACATGTTTTTTGAAATAATGAAGCATCTGAGGTAACATTTTTTGATTAATAACAAATAGGGGGAGAAGAAAAGAGAAAAGAAAAAAAGGGAGACTGGGGGAGACAAGAAAAAGAAGAATAGAAGAGAAGAAAATAGAAGAAAAAAGAAGATAGCATGTATATATGTGTATTTTTTATTATTGTCTTCTTATTCTTTGTTTGTTATTGTCTTATTATTTGTTGTTTATAGTCGTCTTATTCATTTTTTGTTTTCTTATTCATCAATTGAATAAAAATTCATTCACTTTGATTTGTCTAAAATTATGATTATTTTTTATCATCAAAAAGGGGGAGATTGTTAAGTCAAAAGGACTTTACGATGATTAATTTTGATGACAATCAAATAATAGTAATGTTAGAAATAAATGAATGTTTTTAACAAGTATGTTATGTGTGCAGACAAAGTACAGAACATAGACATAGAAGGAAATATAGACGTAGACGCAGATGCAAAAGAAAAGTCAATATAGACATAAATGCAGATGCAGATGCAGACGCAAAGTCAATATAGACGCAAACATAGATGCAGACACAAAGTCAATATAGACGCAGACGCAGACGCAAAGTCAATATATATGTAGACGCAGTCGCAGACGCAGATGCGAAGTCAATATAGACACAAACGCAAATGTAGACGCAAATGCAAAAGTAACACAGACGCAAAGAAGATATAGACAATACCATGAACACACATTAGCACGTTATAACAGTTATTTGGTCAGAGTTAGTTATAGAACTCAACTAAATGACGGTTATCAAGAATCCAGAAGCAGTTATCAAGAATCAAGAAGCAGTTATTGAGAATCAAGAAGTAGTTAAAGACGAAGGCTATAAATATTAGTCATAGTAGAAGATGATACAATCTTAGAGAAATCTTAAACAAGTTATAAAGTTAGATAATCTGAGAGAAAATTCTTACAGTGCTTACTTAGAATTGAGCTAACATTACTATAACAAAAGCGCATAATCTTTTTCTAGTGAGAGAAAGAAAAGGCTGATAGCCTGGAGAGGCTAAGATAGTGAAAGAAAACTTTGTAAGAGACCTGAAGAGGCTCGAGAAGGGAAGAAAGAATACTTGTAATCATTTGGAGAATAGCGAAACACTCAAACGAACTCTAAGGACTGGACGTAGCCCACAGTTTAGGGTGAACCAGTATAAAAATCGCAGTGTCTATTCTCTACTCCTTACTTCAGTTTATTTTGTTGTTAAGAAATCATATAGAAGTAATTTGCGATTTAACTAAGTAATAATTTTCATATAAACCTTGTGATATTCTTCTTAACAAGAAAGAGGAGTTCTTTACAAGATTTTATATTCAAAAAGAAGGATACACCATTCAACCCCCCCTTCTTGTGTATCTAGTTTCTTGAACGTAAATTCCATACTAACATGTGATTTACTTCACTTTTCACATCCATTTGAATTAGTTTTATATCATGAAAAACAACTTATGCAAACAAAATTCTAATAGCTTCTAATCTAGCTACAGGAGCATGAGTTTCATTATCGTTTATTCCTTCTTGTTGATTATAGCCTTGAGCTACTAATCTAGCTTTATTATGACTTGCTCTACCTGACTCGTCTAGTTTATTCTTAAAAACCCATCTGGTTCCTATAATAGACTTTTTGGAGGGTCTAGGAACTAAAGACCAAACTTTACACCTACTAAATTTGTCCAGCTCTTCTTGCATGGCTAGAATCCAAGCTCCATCTTGAAGAGCTTCATCAATTTTCTTGGGCTCTATTTCAGAAATAAAAGCTGCATTTGCTTCTCTTCTGAATTTAGACCTAGTTCTTACACCCTCTGAAGTTTCTCTTATAATCAGATTTTCTAGGTGAGAAGATTTATATTTCCAGTCCTTTTTCAGACAAAGATTTTCAGGAACATCTTCTACTTTATTTAGAGGGACATCTGATGGTGACATATCTTTATTATGAACCAAAGGTACTGCGATTTTGCCGATTCCAACTATTTCACCCTATTGATTTTATCCAAAAGTTACTGATCCTCCCTTCTTATTTTGAAGATCTAGGAACATAGACCTTCTTCCAGTCATATGTCACGAGCATCCACTGTCCAAATACCATTGGTGCTGGCTACTTTTTCCAAGGAAGGAGATCTACAGTAGATATTATGTTCTTTTTAGGTACCCTGATTTTCTTGGGTCCTTTAGGGTTAGTCTTATAATTATTCATAGAATGATAAAACGAAGACTAGTGAAATTTCTTTCTATAAGGAACAAACTTCTTTTTGTAACGAGTATTGCTTTTATTAAACCCTAAACCACTCTTATCATTGGGGTGTCTATAATTTCTAATCATGTCATTCATTTCCTTGGTATGTTCAGTAAAGGTAAATAAGTCTGCTGAGAGAGAATTAATCCTTTGTTTCAACTGAATAATTTCCTCAGATCTATTAATAAATACTTTTTTCTTCATATCGTCTACTTGTTTCTTAAGACAGATGTTTTCTTTTTCTAACACTTCTGTGTTCTTCAAGTTTTCGACAAACTTTCTTTTTAAGGACCTATACTGCTTTAGTATAACATGTAAGTCTTTTGACAATTCTAAATATGCATCTTGAATTTCATTAAAGTTAGAAATTACCTCCTCATCACCCTTTTTTTTGGCTACCAAGCATATATTTGCTTGCACAGATGCTTTTGATTCAAAATTAGATTTGGATGAATCCAAATCTTCCCAAGTTGCCATCATACTCTTTCTATTTCTTTTATTCCTTCTGAATCAGAATTAGATTCAGATGAATCCAAATCTTCCCAAGTTTCCATCATACTCTGTCTATTTCTTTTATTCTTTTTCGGTTCTCTTCTAAGCAATGGACATTCAGACTTATAGTTTCTTGGTTTATTACACTTGTAGCAAACGATAGAAGTCTTCTCTTCTTGACTTCTTCTTTGCTATTTTTCTTAAAAGAAAAATTTTTACTTCCTTTTGCTTTCTTTTTCCACATCCTTATGATCTTTCTTGAAATGAAAGATAATTCGTTATCATCTTCACTTGAATCGTGATCAAATTCACTGGTATCATCATTCTTGACTTCTTCAATCTTTAATGCTTTTGACGAAGAACTTTTATTTCTTTAAGTCTTGTGATTTTTTTGACCAGCCTTTAATGCTATAGATTTGTCTCTTTTAGGTTTATCTTCAGCATCAAACTCAATTTCATATATCTTCAAGGAACCAAGTAATTCGTCTAGGTTTAATTTGCTCAAATCCTTAGCTTCTTGTATTGCAGTGACTTTAGGTCTCCATCTTTTCGGTAGACTTTTGAGAATCTTTTTAATATGGTCTTGATTATCGTAGATTCTCCTAAAAACTTTAAGTCCATTAACGATAGTTTGAAATCGTCTAAACATCTTATCAATAGACTTATCTTCTTTCATTTTAAATAGCTCATACTGATGCACAAGAGTACTGATCTTGGACTCTTTCACCTAGTTTGAGCCTTCATGTGCGATGCATAGAGTGTCCCATTTCTCCTTCAAAGTTTCGCATCCATAAACTTTATCATATTCACTTCTGCTTAAAGCACAACTCAAAAAGAACTTGGTCTTTGAATTTAGTTGAAATCTAGCTTTGTGATTAGCTGACAATCTGTTATAAGGAGTGGTATTTCCTTCATCATCTATTGGTATGTATGTTCCATTCTCGATAATATCCCAAAGATCAATGTGTGTGGATTCTATGAAGAGCCGCATCCTATCCTTACAATAATGATAATCTTCACCATTGAATGCAGGAGGTCTTGTGACGGAGGCACCTTCAGCTATAAAAACATATGATTCAGTCATGGATCTTTGTCCTCACTTTGTAAAGATGGTTCTTAGAAACTGAGCTCTAATACCAATTGAAGTAAATCACACGTTAATATAGAATTCACGTACAATATAAGAGATACAAAGAAGGGGGTTAAATTGTGTATCCTTTTCGTGAATACAAAAACTTTAATATATCTTGTTAAGAACTTTTCCAACTGTTAAAAGAATACCACAAAAGTTATACAAATATAATTACGTAATTAAATCGCAAATAACTTCTACATACTTGTCTAGGAACAAAATAGAAAAAAGTGAAAGGTTAGAAGATAGACACTACGATTTTTATACTGGTTCACCCCGACCATGGGCTATATCTAGTTCTCATAGTTCGTCTGAGATTCCACTATAGTTCGACAATTTTCCAAGTATTCTTTCTTCCCTTCCAGAGCTTCTTCAGGTCTCTTACACAAAGTATTCTTTCTGCTATCTTAGCCTCTCCAGGCACTAAGCCTTTTCTTTCTCTCACTAGAAAGATATTGTTAGTTTTTTGTTACAGTAGAGTTTGCTCTCTAGTATCGCACTTTTGAATAAAGAATTTTTCTTTGTAAGTAAACACTTGAAAGCTCAAAAGATTAAAAGATGTTGAGTTTTCAATCTTCGACTACGACTAGTATATATGGCCTAAGTCTCCAACTTCTTCTTGATTCTTGATAACTGCTTCTTGATTCTTGTAGAACCCATTATTCAGTTGAGTTCTATAACTAACTCTAACTAACTAACTGTCCGACGTACTAACGTATTTTCATCTTTTTATCGTCTGTGTTTTCCTATTCTTCTGTTTTTTTCACTTCTTCTTTGTTTTTAGCTCCTTCTATGTTTTCACTTCTTATGTGTTTTCTACTTCTTCTGTGTTTTCAGCTTCTTTTGTGCTTTCCGCTTCTTCGGTGTTTTCCACTTCTTCTGTGTTTTTTTACTTATTTTGTGTTTTGCGTTTCTTCTGTGTTTTCTGGTTCTTCTGTGTTTTGCGCTTCTTCTGCGTTTTCCACTTCTTCCGTGTTTTCAACTTTTTTGTGTTTTTCAACACACTTAACACACTCATCAAAATAGTTCATTTATTTCTAATATTATTATTATTTGATTGTCACCAAAATTATTAATCGTTAAGTCCTCTTGACTTAAACGTACTTCCAGAAATAAGTGGTTTCCCGCATTCACTGCCTCTACGATCCATTTCAGAAGTAGGTTCTTTGTTTATTTCAATTTTATTTATGTATGAAATTGGGATATTTATTCAAATTATTGTTGTTAAGTGTTGATTATTATCTATACTCACCTTCATGTTTTCAATTCTTGAGATCAATAAAGATTAATTGGTTGCACTTCTTTTGATTTAATTATAATTCAATTTCTACTTATAATAATTTAGCAATAAACTGAGAGGGTAAGCCGAGTAAAAATAATCAATTTGGGATAACAAGAGTTAAGTGAATTGATAGGTAAAGAATTGGATTGAATGATAGAATCATGTAATGAGAGATCGAGCATAGATTCTCGGTAGTTTAATAGATAACTTAGGACTAATTTAGGTTTTGGGGCAATCGCAAATCTAGAGATAGTGATTCCATAATTTAAATTAGGGATCATCAGTTAAGGTTAAGAATTATAACTTGATAGAGAGTAATTCACCCTAGGACCGTCTAAACCCATTAAGTCGAGAATTACATAATTAATTAGGTTTTCATTAATTTCAAAGAATTCCCCTTTCTCTCACGTGATAGTTTCTAGGATAGTTTGGGATTGGTTGTGTGGTTTGTTTTCATATTTAGATTTATTTAACTCAATCCTTGAAATTAATTGTTTGATTAATTTATTTTCTACACTATGTTATTTCTTTTGATTTATTGTAGTTTAATGTGACCTTAGATTTTTGGACTAGTTACCCTCCTCAAAATTTACCAAGGTTATCGATATTAAAACTTAATGCGTGTAACCTTGCGAACAAGTTATTTGCATCGTTGCCAGGGAAGCAATTTAGTCTTATAGTTTAAGGCATTATAGTGGTTTTAAATTTTTGCTTTTTTTTGTTCATTTTAGGAATCGTGCTCTTGCATAAACACAATAGTCATGAGAGGTTCAAGTCATGCAGTGGAGACAATAGATTCATATATCACATGATTATAATGAACCCTTAAGAAAGCTCGATGATAGGAAGAAGAAGAGTTAGGGAAATCACAAATGGTCGAGGAATTTCAGAGAAATATGGATCAAGAAGTTAATCAAGGACTCCAGAAGAGGGCCCTCATTGACATTGTGAGGTTAGGGTTCAACCCATTAAACCAAGGAGTGGCTAGGCCACCTGTTCAAGTGGCCTCATCCGAAATTAAGCCAGCCCTCCTAAACATGCTTCAGTAGAATGTCCAATTTTACAGATTAGAGAATGAGGAGCCAAACGTACATATTGTGAATTTCCTTGAGATCTGTGATGCTTTTTAATATCACCAGATGTCGGAGGACACTGTTAGGATTAGGTTGTTGCTTTCACACTTAGAGATAGAGCGAAGGCTTGGTATCATTCATTGAGCCCCGTTAACATTACGATGTGGTAGCAGCTTTTGCATTCCTTTCTAGATGAGTACTTCCTGTTGACAAAGACCACGAAGATTATAAAGGAAATCACCAAGGTGATGGGTAGTTAATTTATGAAGCGTGGGAGCGATATAAAGACTTAAAGAGGAAGTGCCCATCCACAACTTACCTAAGGAGTTCCTTCTTCAAACATTCTATAATGGAGTAAACCCACATTCTATAATGGAGTAAACCCACCTACTAGATGCATGATCGATACAACGTTAGGAGGATCTTTGACGCGAAAGATGATCGATGAAGTAGAGAAGTTGATTAAGGAGATGGCGAGAAATAACTTCCTATAGAAGAATGAGCGAGATAGGCAACCTATAAATTTTTGAGAGAAAAAAGGAATCGTCATAGTAAATCAAATGATAGAGATGTAAGCTAAGATCGATAATTTGATGCGACAGCTTAATAATATGAAGGCATCATCTTCATCCCATGTCAAAGTTGTGCAAATGAAGTGTGAACTCTATGGTCAAGTTGAACATAACACTGTGGACTGTTACCTGATGAGAGAGGACAACCAAAAGCAAGCAAACTATATGGGAGCACAGTTTGGACAAAGGGGAAACAATCCCTACTCCAACACTTACAACCCCTTGTAGAAGAATCACCCTAACTTTTCCTGGTCAAACAATAACATTGGAGGACAATTCAGGTCTTAGGGGCAATCGAGCTTTCTGCAGGATAAAACAAGCTTGATGAAGTCAAAGTTGGATCGGATTTTGGACAAGATAGGAGGCATGGAGGAGGCACATAGGAGGCTCGAGCTCAAATTTGAGCAAGTAACAAAGAATCATGCCTCCTCTATACACAATTTAGAAGTCCAAATGGGCCAGTTAGTGGAGGCTATGTCGACTTAAAATGCTGGAACTCTTTAAAAAAACATCGAGTCAAATCTAAAGAAACATGTTATGGTGATTAGTTAGACCCAAGATGAGGAACTGGGAAAGATAGAAGATAAATAATAAGGTCAAGTAGTTAAAGAAGACCTTTCGATTAAGCCCCTAATCAAATATCTCAATGCAATTTGACGTGTATTCCTAGTCCCTATTACATAGTAGAGGGAGTTATATGCAAATAGGGAAGTGGAGAAGTTATCAGAAATTGAGCTGAATAAGGTCTAAAAAGTGATGGAACAAACACAGAGGAAGCTGAAATTACAGGAGTCCATCACAAAGAAAGGTAATGAGCGACCATTCAAAGATGACCCAATATAGAGAAGAAGAAAAATGACCCAGGGGATTTTTTCATCCCTTGTAGTATCAATAGGATCATTATAGACAGGGCATTCATAGATTTAGGTGCGAGCATAAACATGATGCAATATACTTTTTGTCTAAAATTGGGGTTAAGAGATTTAGTGTCCACCAAGTTTTTGGTCAAAACGGTCGATAGAACATCACACAGACCATTGGGAATTATACAGGATGTGCTGGTGATGGTTCATAAATTTATCTTTCCCACAGATGTCTATATCTTGGACATCAGCGAATTTGATGATATCTCGATAATTCTTAGCCGACCATTTTTCACCACTGCGCATTTAATTATTAATGTTGAGGGGGCAATTATTAATGTTGTGGGGGCGAATTAACTCTACAGATAGGGAAGGAGAAATTAACATTTAAGGTTGTAGCCCCATTACCATGGGGTACATACCGGAACACCCTGAGGACATTCCAGTATATAACATAAGATAACGATGCGCTACATTCAATCACAACATTCACTTAACATGGCATCATCATTTTTTTTCTTTATAAGGCATCAACAAGAAAGTCAATATTTAAAATCAAAATTTTCCCTTTTTCATTTCATAAATTTGATTGTAATACATTGTATTGTTCGAATAATCGTAAGTGTACATCATCATATCCTTTTACAGAATAAGCTATATGAAAAAGGAAATACGCAAAAGATATATCTAATCTTCCAATCTCAGTTGACTGACCTGTGAGCCATTTTCTTCATAAAAGTACAAGAATTACACTTCTTGTATGGTCTCTCAGTAGCAAAAGTCCTCCCCCATTCCTAAAATCTTAACGTGTAATTTTGGGTGAGTTTTGTGAACTCAAATGAGGTAACCATCATCGATGATTCACTTAATTCATGCAACACATCAAGTATGTAGACATATAATTCACATCTTTTCATTTTTGCATAAAGCATCATATATCACTTTTGGGACAATTATACCGAACATTTCATTCATAGAAAAGTACACATATCAACTGTAAATGCAATGCATATGATTTAGTTTCATTTGTTACTTTGTTATGACCAAGTGCCTTTTCAGTAGCTAATACCCCTTTGTGGATACCGAGCTGTATCAATTAATGTCCATATCCCTTAGTGGATACCGGGTACATGCACAACTGAGCTGAAGGCTTTTATCACGTTCTGAGCTTTAAGCTCTTTTACTAGTGACTCCAGTCACAACTGCCATTATCTTTCATGCATTCACGTAATGAAATGCATCATACATAGTCAATGATTACGCTCACTCAGTCACATTCTCACTCTTTCTTATCCACATTTGTCATCGGACTTTTAGTCTGGCATTTAACATTGAAGTTGAGAACAAATAGTCAGTCATATTCACATTTAAGTAGCACTTCCAATACAGTCTTGAATATAGAACTCCTCGGACAATCAATTGTATGGAATCGTCACAATCAATTTCATATTCATAAGATAATTCAAACATAATCTAACACAAAAAATAAATTGAGTAAGATCATCAAGGTTACTCACAGGTTGTTCCCGAAGCTAATGCCTAGAAGTTTTGGCAACATTTAGATTTTGACTTTCTAGTTGTTCCTCTAAGTCACACAATATGCACAAATCACAATTTGGCACAACTATAAGCCTTTATTAATGCACATGTATGTACATGAAATATGCACAATGCATTTTCATGACAATTCTGGGTATTGCACTATTATTCTTGTCATGTAAACATTCATATATCCAAACTCACATAAGTATCATTTATACTTATGGTTTATACCTCAATAAAACCATAAAAATTGAAATTCATTATTCCCTAGTCAATTCAGATTTTTCCTATAACAACTTTCAGGCCAACATTCTATGTTCTTTTTGACCACGAAAATGAAGTAATTTAAGGATACTTTCTTCTAAAAAATTGTTCCGTTGTCTCTTAAGTTTCCAATGACACCAAGTTCATTCAATTTGGTTCTATGAGATATGCTCAAAATACTACAAACTAAGGACATTCGAAACTTTGGCTTATACATGATCAAGCTGTCAAATAGTACAACTCATATCTCTCAATTCCCACATTTAAAAATTATTAACTTTATATCATTCGAAAGATAAGAGAATAAAATACGAATTTTATGACCTTTGTCTAATTCGACATCTATCAATATAGATTATTCAATATCAACAAGATATGATTTCTGTCTCGAGTAATACTACAACCTTAGACAAAACTCAATTTCAAGCTAGATTTTGAAAGTCTTAGAGATAGAATTAAAATTCAATTTCTTCTGAAACATTGTATCCATATGTCTCTAGTTTACTTTAAATTAAAAATCAGCTCATTCAAATAACTATAAAACAAGTTATGGCTAAAACATAGAAGCATAATCAGTGGACATGTTACAACTACATTTTCCAACATTCATCTTCCAATTTACTGCACCTAGTTCTTGACTTTATGTCAATTTTTGAGACTCTTAACGACAGAATTCAAAATTTTTGTCTTCATGAAAAATATATCGATATGTCTCTAGTTTAATCCAAATTAAGAATGGTCTAGTTTGGATAACTTCAGAATAAGTTATGGCTAAAAGACAGAAGCTTAATTAGTGGAAATGTTATAACTACCATTTTCCAGCACCCTCTTCATCAACATTTCGTCTCTCAATCCTTCCTTCAAAAAACACTTAAATACCATTAATACATTAAAAAACATACATCTATTTATTGCAACGTCAGTGTTATACATATCTCAACTCCTCTATCATGATCATTAAACACTAAACTATCATCATAAATGCTTCATTAAACACTAACCTATAAAGATCAACATGTAACTTACTTGATTTATCTTCAAATCCTTCAAAAACATACCTAGTTTTACAATGTCTCTCATGACCATCATCATTCTAGGGTGGATTTGGTTGGTTTTTTGTGAGAAATGAAGAAGAGACAACAAGATGAGGGTAGTAAAGAAAGGTAAAAATAATGTTCACTTTGATGTAGAGATGAAGTGAGTGTCGTGGAGATAAGAACAAAATGAAGAAGATCATTAGTGATTAATGAAAAAGAAATGAAGAAGAATCAAGATACAAAGCAATTAAATGGTCTTCCAATTAATAAAGCAATCGTGGGTTTTAAGACATGGCTTGGCAAGTGACATTTGTCACTTGCCACAAGTCAACCCCTTATAGGTTCTCTCATTTAATTTGTTCAATCAACTCCAATTTTTAATCCAATTATCTCCAAATTTTAATG
This sequence comes from Erythroxylum echinodendron, assembly GCA_027575705.1. NCBI lineage: Eukaryota > Viridiplantae > Streptophyta > Magnoliopsida > Malpighiales > Erythroxylaceae > Erythroxylum > Erythroxylum echinodendron. The sequence continues at coordinate 15,535 of JANZXR010287861.1, read as the reverse complement.
AAATATGTTATTAAACCCATATGTCATTTATAAAATTTTCACTGTCATTTGACTCTTAATTCTACAGTTATTTATCAATTGTCCTACCACTTGGTATTTTTCCTAGTTCAAAATTTACCCAAAAATTCAGGAATTTTCTAAGTTTCACCAAAATTTCAGAATCAATACCTATACACACCAAGTCAATTTTCAATACATATAAACCATAATTTATCAAAAATTCACATTTATAACTATTGTACCCAGAATGTCAACGAATGCATGTACAATTATTTTCATGTGCAAAATTCAATAATCACATGCATTTGCATGTCATATTATGGATGAGCATGAAATGCACTTTATAATCTCTCATATTTACTATTCTAGGCTTAACATGGGTAACAAGATGTTACAAAGGTAACTACAAGAGAGTACAGATCCCTTTAACCTCCAGTGCATCTCAAAGAACCCGAACCTCGAGTTGAATGAGAGGATATAGAAGATCCTAGGAATGTTTTTAGAAAGAAGCACTTGTGAAGGAGAAGGCGAGGAAACGAAAATTGTAAGGACGATGGTAACTACAGTACTGTAGCCAAAGTGCACACTTTGAGACTATTGAAGACGCTATCAATGAACCATTCATTCCATTCACCATAAGCTTAACGGAGCATCGAGCTACTGATGTTCAAAGAAGCACTGCATGGGAGGCAACACATGGAAAAGTAGTTTTTGTTAATTTTGTTCGAACAATTGAAATTTTATAGTTAGGTTCATTTTTGTTGAATAAAATTAGAAAAAGAATTAGATTTCAAAAATTATGTAGAAGATGTTCCAATATGAAAAGAGAGGCGAACAAGGGAGGAAGTGAAATTGAAACAAATTGGAAAAAGAACAAAAGAAGAAATTTGGAGTGAGTGTATAACCGTCGGCCACAACCATGGCGTAGCAAGTCACGATCGTGGCCTGCGATTGAGCATGCTCTAGGTGGCAAGCTGCATGCCGCAATCGTGGCTTAGGACCATTTAGAAAATGGAAGGGCGCAAAAGGTTTTTAAATAGCTTTACCATATTACCCTTTTCACCTCCTATATATTCATTTCTAACTTCACTTTCACTTCACTTTCATTTTCATTTTATCTCTCTAGAGTTCAAACTTCAAACACTCTTACATCTCTCTGGAATTTTCAAACTCTAAGTTTTTCTTAATTTATACCAAAATCAAGCCATGCATCAAGTAATCAGCTTGTTAGAAAGCATATAGATGACAACAAGTTACAGGCCGAGGATGCAAAAACTGAGTAGTAGATCTTCGAGAACCTCTTCCAATTTATATTGAGAAGGAAGGTACTTGCTTTCGTTCCCTTCTTTCTAGACAAATTATAGTTCCTGAGTATTTTGACTTTGACACGCTAGATAGGCTTGAATTGCGTGACCAGCTAGAAAACCTAGCCTAGAGGGTCTAGTGGGCTCAATTTATTTGATTTCAATTCACTATGTATGAGGAGCTTATATTGGAATTTTTCATAACCCTAACCTTTGACCCCAAGAATACAAAGGAATTGTGGTTTAGATTGGGAGGACGAGCATATGAATTAAGGGTTGAAATCATGTGCGAGATGTGTGTATTCCCCAAATCCACCATCATCAATCAACATTATGACTTTTGTTTGTCTCAATACTAGCAAAAACCTATAGGAATTGAGTGATTCTATGCAAAGAATTCTCAAAACAATATTACACAGTCCTATGAATACTTTTTGCTGCACAAATTTATGTGCCAGCTAGTTTTTTGCAAGACCGAAACCAATAAGTATTCCACCAAGGAACTATGTATATTGTGGTACATGGAAAACAGTATTCTAAACTGCAAATCTATGCTTATGTTGAACACCATTACTGCGACTCCTTGTAAGCGGAGCAACCATCTGCCACTGTGGAACATTTTGGTGTGGAATGGAGGGGATTAACAGTTCACCTCCTTGACTTCCTTAACCATCATCACTTATTTTGGGTTGAGATCATCCATTCCACAAACATGAAACTGGAAGACATTATCCAAAAAGACTCATGTTTGGATTAGGGCTAGTCAGGCAAGCTCAAGCTCAGCACCACTTTGACAGGAACAAAACGAATCCACCAGTGAAGAATCCAAGGAAGAAGAACAAGGTTGGCATAAGGTTTTGGATGCAATCACCGAGATTAATAAGACACTTGCAAAGATGGCTTGAACACAACGATGCCATGGCTGATATATGCAATGGATCCATCCATATTTTGAGTCTCAAGACGTTCAATTACTGCCTCTGACATCATCACCACCTCCATCTCCATAGGATTTATACTTAACCCAATCTTTCTTTTCAAAATTAGCATTCAGTTCTATTTTGTTTTTATATTTTTTTATATTTATTTTTGTTTACTCTAAATTCTGTCTGTTCTTTTGTTTTATGTGCTTATGTTTGACTCTTTCTCACATTGAGGACGATGTGTTGTTCAATTATAGGGAGAGATTTTGTGTTTTTTCTTTTGAATGTGATTTTGCATATCGTATGATAATTATTAAGTTGCGTTGTGCGAACTGTTTAAATGTGTCAATGGCTTATATGAGTGAAATTTGTTTAATTTTGAACATAGTCTAGTAGGTTGTAAATGAACATTAGCTAGTAAAATTAGTGAATTTGGGTTTTTGGATAAATATACAGCTTAATTAGGACTTAGTGTAAATTTATCAACCTCTAGGTTATCACATTCATTAATAATTTGAATCCCTTTAACTTAAGTAGTTTAATTAGTATTTTTCATGAAAACGAATAGCTAAAAACAACAAGGTAGGTAAGAAAAAAATGTTTTGTTGATAAATCACTATTTTTTTGACCTTCAGGTTATGACTAGAACTAGTAGCTCGTTGAAAATGTGATAATAGCTGAGTAACTGGATAGACACGCATCACAGATGTGTGCTTTCATGTCGAAAGGCTACAATGACGTTTCAATCAAGTTGTTAATACATGACTTAGTTGAGTAACTGAATTGACATTCATCACCAATGTTTTCCTCTGAGCAAAAGACTAACTTTGTAGTTTAAGTGTGTTCTTAATAAAAAACCTACCGGACTTGTAATATGCTTGAACTTTCATGAAAATGTACATAGGAACAGTTGCAAAGTCTAAAGGACCAAAAAATTACTAATGTGTGTGTACAATTGAAAAGGGTAATTGAATTAGCAGTTAGATCCCAATTCACTTGTATATTTAGTTCAAAGCCTTTGGACATAAATTTTGTAGGTTAAATGATTAGTTATAACTTATCAGATTGTATTCAAGATTAAATTTATTTCATGAAGTTGAAGCCATTGCCCCATTTTTGCATTGTGTGCTTCGTCTTTGTTATCTTTGTTGTTTTGTTTACTTGAGGACAAGAAAATGTTTAAGTGTGGGGATATCGATAGTTGTCAATTGCATTATGCTTTAGGGTTTAATTTGTTAACTATTTAGTGTTAAATTGAGTGCTGAGTGTGTATTTATATGATAATTGTGTTAGTTTATGTGTTTAAGTGTTTTTATGGGTTAGTATGATTCTTTGAGCTTAATTGTTATATTTTTTAGGTACCTTGATGGGTTTGTTAGTGTTTCAAGGTAAACGGTAAAGAACGAAGAAGATTAAAGGTTTTTTTGAGCCAAAGGCATAGCTCACGATTGTGACAAACAAGGATGAGCCAAAGTAGCCAAGCCACGATCATGCACAGGGGTGCACGGTCATAATAGAAAGTTTCCATTCAGGCCACGATCATGCACATCATGCCATGATTGTGATAGAAAGGTTTAGGCACTAGCCGTGATCGTGGCCTACATCAGGCTGAAGCAAAAAATTAAATTTTGCAAGATTTTGTGGACCATTTCGACCCCGAGTTTGACCTAGAGCGCCCAAAGTATAAATAGAACATGATGGGACAGATGCAATAGTTTGGAGAATCTAAATAGAAAGCTTTCATCCCAGCCAATTCTGAGAGAAAACATAGAGAGAAATCGAGAGATTGAGGAAGGAGATGAAGGAAGAAAGACAAGGAGACGAAGCTTGACTTGACGTACTTCCCGAAACAGGTGGTTTCTCGTTATCACTACCTCCATGATCCGTTCCAACAGTAGTTTCTTTTTTTATTTCAATTTTATTTATGTATAAATTAAGATATTTATTGAAATTGTTGTTGTTGAGTGTTGATTATTGTCTGTAATCACCTTTGGGTTTTCAATTCTTGAGATTAATAAAGATTAATTGGTTATGCTTCTTTTGATTTAATTGTAATTCAATTTTTTCTCATAATAATTCGACAATAATTAAGAGGGTGAGCCAAGTGAAAATAATCAATTTGGGCTAACGAGAGTTAGGTGGATCGATAGGTAAAGAATTGGATCGAACTGATAAAAATGTGTAACGAGAGATCGAGCATAAATTCCCAGTAGGTTAATAGATAACTTATAACAAATTTAGGTTTTAGGGCAATCGCGAATTGAGAGATCACGATTCCATAATTTAAATCAGGGATCATCAGTTAGGGTTAAGAATTATAACTCGAGAGAGAGTAATTCAACCTAGGACAATCTAGACCCATTAAGTCGAGAATTACATAATTAATTAGGATTTCGTTAATTTTGAATTGAATTCCCCTTTCTCTTACTTGATAGTTTCAAGGTTACTTTGGGATTAGTTTTGTGGTTTGCTTTCCTATTTAGATTTCTTCAACTGAATTTTTGAAATTATTTGTTTGATTTATTTATTTTTTGCAATATTTTATTTCTTTTGAATTATTATAGTTAGTGTAACATTAGATTTTAGGACTAGTTATCCTCCTCGTGGGATCGATACCTTAGATACTATGTGAACGACTCCTGCACTTGCGAAATTTACCAAGGATATAAATATTAAAACTTAGTGCATGTAAACTTACGAATACTTAGATGCTGCCGTGTTTTGATTTTTCATTTCTTCATTAATTGCATCATTCCATTAAGCCTACAATAAAAACATTTCAAGTTAATTTTTCTAGGAAAAATTAGAATAAATAATTATAGGCCTTCATTAATAAAAGATAAATGAGTATGCCTAAATGTATAATAAAAATAATTAAATGGACTAAGTTTAAAAGAATAAAAGGTATAATATTTTGCATTTGTTGGGGACTTGCATTAATCACTGTTAATTGTATACACTCCTAGGAACCCCCCCAAAAAAAATCTAAGAATAACAAAAATAATAAAATTAGTTCCCAAGCAATGACACCAAAATTTTAGTATGCATACTAAATATAATCTACAAATGTACAAAGTCAATTGTAAACTGAATAACACTAAAGATATTCTAGAGTATTGATCCCATAATAAATTAGATACTAAATCCTATTAATCTCATTTGAAAACAAAAAATAAAATAAGATAATTAAACTAACAAAATTAATGCAAAAACTAATGGAAGAAATCAAGCAAACAAACATTAGGGATTTGGGGTTCACTTATATAGATATCCAATTATGACACATAATTGATTATTTAGAAATAACAATTAACAGACATGTTAGTACATCTAACTAGGTAACTATAATATGTTGATGTATAATTTAACCTAATAAAACTCATTAAGTATACTTAATATACATAGTTATCACTAAGGTCTAGGAAACTATCATTCTCTAGTGATAAAGTATTTATTCTCCTGTTGTACAGATAATACTTCACCAATCATTCCATCAATATATAAAATTGAATATGTGGCAGCTAATTAAAAATCTAATAATTAAGATCAAACAAATAAACTTAACCAATGACTAATCAAAATATATATAAATAACTAAATCAATCCTTATAAGCAACATCCTTAACTCTAAGTAAAGCTTTCACCTCTTAAAAATAAATAAATAAATCCCATAATAAAAGAAAGATTTGAGAGAATTTGTCACTAGCTTATTTATTCCTTGCTCCAAATCTTTCACCTTGATGTAGAAAGAATAAAAAAATATGAAAATCTAACCAGAAATTAAGAGAACTATACTAGAAATATAGAAAATTCAAAGAATCCCTTCCCCTAAAAGTCTTATAAGGTTGGTTGTATGTATAAGAGAAGTTTAATAGAAATATAATAGAAGTCTTCTACAATTCTCCTAGATTAATTCTAATACAACTATCTACAAGTAAGATTACAAAAATAGAGTTCTAGATGATTTAAAATTAAAGATTCACATAATCTTATAAATCATGTTCGAGAACTGGTGTTTATTATGGATCTAAAATTGGGCACAAGTCTTATTTTATTTCTTTTAATCTTTTTTAATTGCTATATAATTAGCATCTAACATGTTTGACATCTGAAACCGATTTTGTACTATTTTGTTTCCATAAATTAAAGACAAGTCTTGCACCATTTTTTAGTTATGTTTAGAGCTATTATTATTTCTCCTTAAAATTCTTCACTATTCACCATCTTCGAGCAAGAATTAGCTCTCAAAGTCTTTTACAAATTGGTTATTCATCGTCTTACCTTCCAAATGGCGTTAAAATCTCACCAATGAGATAATTATTAATAAAGTTACACATATCTTGGATTTAATCTTCGAATTCATTCACACAAGATAATGAACTAAATATAGAAAAACATAATAAAATCCATATAAAATATAGTATAAAGGTTCCAAATAACAAGTAAATAGATCCTAATTAAATTTAAAATATCAACCTATCACCTATTTTCACATGTCATTGTTATGAATAGCCTAACAAATATGTGTCACGTTAGTTTATAAATGATAAGTATCTACAAGTTTACCAATATATGATGGAGCTAGTCCAAGGAGAGCCATTATACCTTAAAAACTAAATATGATCCACCATTTCCAACTTTATTAAGCAAAATGTTATGAAAGTCAAAAAAGTAGTAAAAGAAAAGAGGACTGCAAAAATTCCACCAAAGGAAACAAATTTTCAAGGAGAGGAGTGAAAAGGACTTACCAAATATGCCTCTAACATAGACATAAAAATTACATATGCCCGATGAAATGTGTATCACAACAAATCGTAACATATAGGCCTAAAAGTTTGAGAGTAATTTTAAATGTTTGTTTGTTTATCTCTCAATTATATGTCTTAAACTATGTTAACTATTTTTTCATTTATACAATGATTATTTATACAAGGAAGAGAAATAACGATGGAGCATTTCAAATGTAGATGTCAAATGACGACCAAGCAAGTAGCTTCACTATTAATCCATCGATACCACCTCTAATGATAAAGCCAAACAAATGAAAGATACAATTCTATGGATAGAGGACTTTGAGGGACAAGGAATATCAAACACCAATAACAAAAGGAGTAATAAATCAATAAATGTTATAGGTAAAGAGCACTAACAAAGACTTTTGGATTTTAAATTTAATTTGACAATTGTTATACCTTTTGATTATTTGTTATTATTTTTATTAGGATAATACAAAGGAAAGGATGAGGATGAAAATAAAAAAAGCATATGGAACTCCTATGGAAATCACTAAATTGAAGTGCTAAGAGCATTGAATTTGTGAACATTAACTTCTTTTATTTATAGTATTATAAAATCTAAGACAATGCTGCAAATGATAAGAGAAATGACTTAGTGAATAAAAATGGGAGCATAGTTTTTCTAGAAGTTAAAAATAGAGCATAATTGGCTACATATTTAAAATTTTTAAGGGTAAGCTAATGTCAATACTAAATATTACTCTTTTATATTGTTTTTCCTCTTTCTTTCTTTATAATTTTCTGAATTGGCTTATTGATGAATAATTATATATAGCAACGTTTCCTTTATTTTCCTTCCTTGATTTCAAGAGTTTCATATGTTGGACAAATGATTATGACATATATTCTTCCTACAACATCCTTTTCCAACAACAATAGTAAGCAATCTTGCACCAATAATTAGCTTAAGTACAACTATCTATATCATTAAACTTGGTGAGCCTAATGCTTAAGTAATAATTATAATACATCAAGAAAATATAAACCGGGAGGGGGGGAGGAGAGGGAAGAGAAAATGCCATTTCTTAAATCAAAAGATTAGTTTGTAAATGGTTATTTGTGTTTAAGTATTAATTATAGTTAAAATCAACAATTTTATAAAATTTAGGCAAACCAAAAATGATTAAAACAACTCATCAAATGAAGAGTGATACAATCAAAATTTATTCCCCCTGAGTTGAATGAAATTCATTAATATCTTATCTCTATAGATATAGCAAACTATGGTTTACATTTTTGGTATTGTTTCTTATTTATCTTTTCTTATAACAACTGCATACATGTCTTCTCCCTAAAAAAATGTTCTTTAAGCTATTGATAAGTGTAAATTGCATCATGTTTTAGGGTACAGTTTGATATGTGTTAAGCAATTAATTCGAACACTTGGTATGTGTTTAAGTTAAAATTGTGTTAGTTTGTGGTTTTTTTGTGTTGTAAGTGCTTTATGGGTTAGTACAAGTCTTTGAGCTTAAATATTATGTTTTTAAGGAATCTTAATATGTTTGCTAGTATTTCAGGGTCAATATCGTAGAGCAGAGGAGTTTAGGAGATAATCTGAACCATAAAAGCTCTAGGTTTGGTCCACAATCATGGCCTGCATGCCGTAATCGTGGCAGAAGACGATTGTGTCCTACGTCGAATAGACGCCCAGACACTCACTATGTTCATGTTTCAAGGGATTTTTTGGACCTTTTGAACCATAAAAAATCCCAGGGTTGCCTAAAACATAAATAAATATAAAAAGAACATAAAGAAACAAGAGAAAAGGAGCTTCTATGCAGCCACTGTGGAAACCCCAAAGTGAGAATAGCGAGAGAGAGAGAAAGAAGAAGAAGGAAGAGGAAAAAGAGGAAGATGTAATTGACTAGACTTGCTTCCCAGATAAGGAGGTTTTCTATTTTCGTTGCCTTCCATCATCTATTCCAAGTTGTATTCCCTTTTTGTTTCAATTTTACTGATGTATAGGATTGAGATTGATAGTATGAAGGTAGGATTTGGAATATTGATACTATTCTAAACTCTCTTTTGGAATTTTATTTTGATTTAATGATAACTTAGTTTATTTTGTTATTTGGATGAATGTTGTGATTTAATTACATTCTTGCATAATTCGGTAATAAACTGAGAGGGTGAACTGAATGAAAAATGATTAAATTGAATTAATAAGAGTTAGGCAATTTAATAGAAACTCTAATAAATCATATTGGCAATTGTGTGGAGAAGAGCAAATTCCATTTCTTAAATCTAAAGATTAGTTTGTAAATGGTTATTTGTGTTTAAGTATTAATTATAGTTAAAATCAACAATTTTATAAAATTTAGGCAAACCAAAAATGATTAAGACAACTCATCAAATGGAGAGTGATACATTCAAAATTTATTCCCCCTTAGTTGAATGAAATTCATTAATATCTTATCTCAATAGATATAGCAAACTATGGTTTACATTTTTAGTATTGTTTCTTATTTATCTTTTCTTATAACAACTGCATACATGTCTTCTCCCTAAAAAAAATGTTCTTCAAGCTATTGATAAGTGTAAATTGCATCATGTTTTAGGGTACAATTTTATATGTGTTTAGCAATTAATTCGAACACTTGGTATGTGTTTAAGTTAAAATTGTGCTAGTTTGTGAATTTTTTGTGTTTTAAGTGCTTTACGGGTTAGTACAAGTCTTTGAGCTTAAATATTATGTTTTTAAGGCATTTTAATGTGTTTGCTAGTGTTTCAGGGTCAATATCGCAGAGCAGAGGAGTTTAGGAGGGAATCTGAACCATAAAAGCTCCAGTTTTGGTCCACAATCATTGCTTGCATGTTGTGATCAAAGCAGAACATGATCGTGGCTTACGTCAAACAGATGCCCAGACACTCACTATCTTCATGTTTCAAGGGATTTTTTGGACCTTTTGAACCATAAAAAATTCCTAAGGTTGCCTAAAACATAAATAAATATAAAAAGAACATAAAGAAGCAAGAGAAAAGGAGCTTCTATACAGCCACTGTGGAAACCCTAAAGTGAGAATAGTGAGAGAGTGAAAGAAGAAGAAGGAAGAGGAAAAAGAGGAAGATGAAATCGACTCGACTTGCTTCCCAGATAAGGAGGTTTTCTGACGTCGTTGTCTTCCATCATCTATTCCAAGTTGTATTCCCTTTTCATTTCGATTTTACTGATGTATAACGTTGAGATTGATAGTATGAAGATAGGATTTGGAATATTGATAAAGTTCTAAACTCTCCTTTGGAATTTTATTTTGATTTAATGATAGTTTATTTTATTTTTTATTTGGAATAATGTCGTGATTTAATTACATTCTTGCATAATTCAGTAATAAACTGAGAGGGTGAACTGAATGAAAAATGATTAAATTGGATTAATAAGAGTTAGACAATTTAATAAAAACCATAATAAATCATATTGGTAATTGTGTGGAGAGAGATCTCGTGTGATGTTCCAATAGTTTATTAGAGTGCCTCAAATCTAATTTTGCTTTGAATAATTTTTGAATTGAGAGATTACAAATTCAATAATCAGATTATGGTTTATAATTTAGGAATTAGTGGTTTTAACTCGAGGCAGAGTAATCAGCCTAATAGGTGTGAAATGCATCATATTTTAGGGTATAGTTTGATATGTGTTTAGCTGTATATTCGATTGTTTAGTATGTTCTTAGCTTAGAATTGTCTTAGTTTATTAATTATTTGTGTTTTAAGTGTTTTATAGGTTAGTACAAGCTTCTGATCTTAAATATTATGTTTGTGAGGTACTTTTGTTTGTTTTCTAGTCTTTCAAGGCCAATATCGAAGAACAGAGAAGTTTTGGAAGACTTTCTGGATGAAATAATGGCCTATGATTGTCGCCTAACAGTGCACGATTATGATAGAAAGGCCTGACATAATCCACGATCATGGCCTGCATCGAACGAACGCGCAGCCACTCCCAAACTTCGTATTTCAAGAGATATTTTTGGACCTTTTAGGACCCCAAAAAACCTAGTTCAACCCTAAACACAAAAAAACATAAATATAGCAAGTAGAACAGAAAGAGGGAGCTTTTGTATCAGCCGTATCCCAAAAACCCTAGAGAGCTCTATCGAGAGATTGAGGAAGGAGACGTAGGAAGAGAGACACGGAGATGAAGCCTACGCAAAGTACTTCCCAGAATAAGAGATTTTTCAGTGTTTTTGCCTCCATCAATCCATTCCACTCGTATTTTCTAATTCTATTTCAATTTTATTGATGTATAGAATTGGGATAGTCATTGAGAATAGGATTGTTGAATGTTGATATTTGCCTAAACTCACCTTCGAGAATTTTGTCTTTGATATTAATGAAATTTAATTACTGTGTTTTTATTAGATTATTTGTGAATTAATTTATGCACTTCATAATTCGGTAACAAACTGAGAGGGTAAACTGAATGAAAATCATTAAATTGGGCTAATGAGAGTTAAGTAATTTAATAGATTAAGAATTGAATCAAACTGATAAATTTATGTAATGAGAGATCATGCATAGATTTTCGGTAGTTTTTTTGGACAACTTAAGATCTAATTTAGGTTTGGGATAAATTGTAAATGGAGAGGTTTAAATGTCTCATAATCTAATTAGGGTTAATAATTAGGGTCAATGATTATAACTCGAGAGAGAATAATCAATCCTAAGACTGTCTAAAACTGGTAATTGAATAACTCATAATCAATTAGGTTTCATTAAAGTCAAATAAAAATCCCCTTCCTCTCAATAGGTAGCTTTTTAGGTTGTTTTGTGATTGGGTGTTGCATATGCTATCTTTTTATAATTTCAAATTTGATTATTGGAATTAATTATACGTTTAAATAATTTCTTATTTAGTTTTGATTATTTTGAGTTATTACGAATTGAATTAAGCCTTAGATTTTAGGATTAGATTATTCCTCCTCGTAGAATCGAAACCTTAGGTACTACATAAATGCCCTGTGCACTTGTGGTACTATCGAGGTTAAAAATATTAAAACTTTTTCATATCAGAAACCTACGATCAAGTTTTTTGGCATCGTTGCCAGGGAGGAGATAGTTTAGTTCTATAGTTTAAGGCATTATATTAGTTTTTAATTTTTTGCTTTCCTTCCTTCGTGTTATTTCAGAATTCGTGCTTTTCTATGAACACAAGAGTCACAAGAGGTTCACATCGTGCAGCTGAAACATTAGATTTAGATATCAGTCGACTAGAACGAACCCTTAGAAAATCTCAATGAGAAGAAGAAGAAGAAAAGATCGAGAAATCAACAATGGCTGAGGAGTCTTAACAAAACATGGATCATGAAGCAAACCAAGGACGGCAATAGAGGACCCTAATAGACTTCATAAGGCCAGGGTTTAATATGGCAAATTAAGGAGTCGCTAGACTGCCTATTCAAGCAGCCTCGTTCAAGATCAAACCAGCCCTTCTAAATATGCTTCAACAGAATGTGCAATTTTATGGATTGGCGAATGAGGTCCCCAATGCACACATTATGAACATGCTCGAAGTCTTTGATACTTTTCAGTATCATCAGATGTCAGAAGATGCGGTCTAATTTAGACTGTTTTTATTTACCCTTAAAGATCGAGCGAAGGCTTGGTACCATTCACTTAGCCCAGCCAACATTATGATGTGGGATCAGCTAGTTCATGTATTCTGGGATAAGTATTTGCCATCGACCAAGACCACGAAGATCATTAAGGAAATCACCAATTTTCATTAAGGTGATGGGGAATCAATCTACAAAGCATGGGAGAGATATAAGGATTTGTAAAGGAAGTACCCACACTATAATCTACGCAAGGAATTCCTGTTGTAAAACCTTCTACAATGGAGTGAACCCACCAATAAGAGGCACAATTGATGTAATTTCAGGAGGATCTTTAATAAGGAAGACAATTAATGAACCAGAGGAGTTGATTGAGGAGATGGCGAGCAATAACTGTTTGTAGACGAACGAGCAGGGTAGGCAACCTGCTACCTTTAAAAAGCAAAAAGGAATCATCGTTGTAGATCAGATGATAGAGATGCAACCGAAGATTGACAATTTGACGCAACAACTCAATAGTATGAAGGCTTCGTCCTCAACTTTGGTGAAGACAATACAACTAAAGTACGAGCACTGTAGACAATTAGATCATGATACTGCGGATTGTTATTTAATGAAGGAAGAAAATTAGGAGTAAGTAAATTACATGGGAGCATAATATGGATGAGAAAATGCAACAATTCCTACTCCAAAACCTACAACCCTAGGTGGAAGAATCACCCTAACTTCTCCTGGTCAAATAATGCTTGAGGGCAGTTCAGGCCTCAAGAACAATCAAGCTTCCAACAAAATAAAGCAAGCTCAATGGAATCACAGTTAGATAAAATTTTAGATAAGATTGGAGGCATGGAGGATGCACATAGGAGACTCGAAAGCAAATTTGAGCAAGTAACGATGAACCATATCTCGTCCATACATAATTTGGAAGTCTAAGTGGGTCAATTAGTGGAGGCAATGCCTTATTGGAATGCAAGAACCCTTCCTAACAATACGGAGTCTAATATGAAGGAACGAATCATGGCTATTAGTCAAACCCAGGATAAGGAACCTTAGCAGGTGAAGGAAGAAGGGGACAAAGGAGAAGGTCAAGTAGTTAAAAAATTCCTTCCAAGTAGGCCAGTAATCGAGCCAATTAAGGCAACTCGACCTATACTTCCATTCCCTATTTCTGTTAAATGAAAGTTATTTGCAAAGAGGGCCATGGGGAACTGAAAGGAGATTAAATCAAACAAAGTCGACGAAGTGACAAATCAAGTACAGATGAAGCTCACATTAAAGGAATCTATTAAGATGAAGGTTAAGGAGCAAACATCGGAGAAGAACCCAAACATCGCACAAAAGAAAAAGGACCTAGGGGAATTTTTCATCCCCTACAGTATCAATATAATCATCATAGATAGGGCATTTATGGATATGGGAGCAAGTATAAACATGATGCCTTACAACTTTAGTCAGAAGTTCGGGTTAAGAGAGTTAGTACCCATCTAGATGTCGGTAAAGATATCCGATAGAACAATGCATCAACCGAAGGGGATTATAAAGGATGTGCAAGTAAATGTTAATAAATATACCTTTCCCACATACTTCTATATATTGGACATTGGAGAAGATGTGGAAACCCTGATAGTTCTTGAATGTGTTGGAGTTATGTAAATATAATGCTCTGGAAAGAAAGTGCATTTACATATAAATTAATTTTCTTCCAGTTACTTTTGTAATGAAATTATTTATTATTAATAAAATAAAAGAGTTTGGTTTTATTTATATGAGCATTATATATCTAGTCATAAGGTAACAAGATTCTTTTGTAAGTAATATACATATACATGGAGATGTATGGGAAACATGTATATTATTAGAATCTAAATTAGTTGATTCACAGTTGAATAATTAAGTTGATCACTTGATTATGGTTTAGATTATAGTGTTGCGATTTATCTCCATATAAGTAAAAGACGTTACTTCAAGGGAATGATGAGTTTCATATCATGATAGTAGTTGACTATCGATAATGGCACTATTAAATGAATCTCGATTCATATTTTAAAGAATAAAGTGGGTCGTTACTTTAATCCTAAAACAAACACCTTAGCATTATGTTATTACAAACCACAATCTTAATGAGAGGTGAACTCATATATGTTTTATTATAATTCTTGATATGATTATAATGGATTTGTACAGAGTATCAATCCAGCGTCTACATGTTGGAATTATTATTTGAAACATGTATCAGGGAACATTCACTCAAATAAAGAATTTATAGTGATATCATCACTTTTAGATGTTTTTACGGAGTTTGGTGATTAAACTGGTGCCAGTAGTTTGATGGACTAGCTATCCATTAAGTCTTAGCACCAAGATGAGATCTTGTGTGTTAATCACCATATAGAGTAAAATGGCAAATCTAGAAGGAAAAACTAATATAAGGACAAAACAGTAATTTTACCCTTTATTGAGTGGATGACTATAATATGGTTCATAATAAAGTTTGCAATTAGACATCTTATTTAAAAAATGTATTCTCATAATATTTAGTAATTCAAGAGTTCAAACAATTATCTTTAGTGGAACGATATTTGCTTAATAAGCTGGAATTAATTCTGAGCTTATTCGAATTATATAAATCCAATTACATTCCCCATTTGGCTTCCAGGAAGGTTATCAAGCAAAGTAAGAAATATAAATAGATGTTTTAAAGCCCCTGGTTGAATGTAGGGCTTACTTTAATTAGAAGCCTAAATGAACATTTAATATTGGGCTTGACTTTGGTTTGATTTCATTAATTAGATTAATTAAATTAAAACAAAGTTAATATGAAAGAAGGAGGGCATATTTTGGTTTTTTATACCTAAATGTGCAGCGGCTCTTTTAGCATTGAATTGTTAAATTAAATATGGTTTTTATCATGCTTTATCATCATTAAATGGAGTAATGATCTTATCATTAAATGGTTTAATGGT
>JANZXR010287541.1:0-29142 GCA_027575705.1 Erythroxylum echinodendron | reverse complement strand
AAATTCCTTTATGGCCTACCATTAATTCTGATCGGAGGTAAGTGAAATGAGTTTGTTTTTGAGGTTTGACCTGGTGGAGAATTCCTCCCTTGTAGGATCCGCATCCAGATGTCACGTAGGACATCGGGCTCGTAACTTGCCGGGGTGGGGTTCCAACAGCATCATAGCAAGTTTATGCATGTAATAGATGATGTATTGAACATGTGCCAAGTATTTGCTAGGTTGTGATTGACATACATGTTGGTTTAGAATAATTCGTGTAAATTGTAGAAATTTCTTTTATGATTTTCTTTTGCAAAAATGTTCATAAAATGTTATATCATGTTTCTATCAAAGGAAATTGCAATTGAATGTCATTTGCTATTTTATTTCGAATTAATATCTAGACTATTCATATGTTGGTTTTTGGGAATTTTTTAAAAACTGAATGCATGTGCTGATTTTGAAATTTTTTGTAATAATTCTAGAAAATTTGTTTTTCCTGATTTTCTTTCATAAAAATGTTTATAAGGTTTTATGTTATTTTTCTGTAAAAAATGCAATTTAATGTCATTTTCTATTTTATTACAAATTTAGTTTCAGCCTGATGCATGTATGAAGTTCTGGAAATTCTGGAAATGTGATGAACATGCATGCTTGTAAATTACATATTAATTTTTATAAAAATTGTTTTTATAAATTTTATGTATGTGCATACAAGTTGAGATGTTGCTACGTATATGAGATGCACGGCACTTGTTGTTAAAGTGATTATCTTATTCATGCATGATGTAATGTTTGACTAGTGTTAGAAGTAATATGACAAGTGTCATACACATTTAATGTGTTGACTAATTCATATTTATTAATAAATAATTCCTAAGAATTAGGCTCTAGAATTTTTTATTAGATACATTTAGAATGTGTTTAAGACTCTAGAAGTTTTTCAGAATTAATGGAATTTGATTCAATTATTAAATCAAGTCAAAGTCAATATTGGTCAACTTTTTGAAAGTTGATGGAGTTGTCTTATTTAATGACTTATAATGTATGTATTTCGATTATAATACCTTAATAAAATTCTTATGTGATAAGAAATGCATTATTTTGATGGAATAGCATACTTGATGCATATGCTTGAATTAGGGTTCTGGAAATTTTTCGAATATCTAATTGGTCTCTTTAGTGTCTAGCAGGTTAACTTATTTATTTTGACGATTTTAGCTGTCAAGATAATTTTGGCTTGTGACGAAATTGTTTAGATAAGTTCGACATGACCTATGGATATTATAGATGACTAATTAATGTACGAGAATTTTAAAAACCTTAGTGATTAATTTAGAATTAATCCAAGTAGAGCATAATATTTATAATGTGACTAGAAAAAGACATATATACAAGGATTAAAGTGTTTAATTTAGACATCAAAATAATTGAATTTTAGGGTTCCTAATCGAATCACATTCATAATTTGGATTAGCCAAGACTAAAATTAGTACCCGATTAGGTTCAAGAGTTAAATCAAATCACGAACTTTAGATGCATAGTCAAGTCACAACCTAAATTGAACGTCCTTTGTGTGATACATGCATTAGATGCATTTTAAGGGTTGTTATGGACATAGGATCAATTTAATTGAGTTGTTCATAATCTGAACATATATATGTGATATATATATATATATAATATTATTTAAGGATTGATAAGATTAAAGAACAAATCCTTCAATTGAAATATTAGGACTTACGCTTTCCATTGATATGGTAAGAACCAGAGTTCTTTTAGAGTTGGGTTGTTGGGCAGACCCAAGCTCGCTCTACATGAATATATTCAAACCATGGAAATTAGATTTCCAAATTAATGGGTTGGTCCTAACTGGAAGCGTTGATTTGTTGTACAAATACAAGGTCAATATGGATAGAGGCGAAGTTGGGTTATATAAATGGGATGTATATAAATAAAGGGTTGATAACCCAATAAGTGTGCTAAATCAATAGTTGATGGCATAAGTCAATAGTTGCATAACTGAATCTAATTGGTATGAATGATACCTACAATTGACCTAAGGTGTCTTACTGGGTAAACTCAAGGTCATTCTTGGCGATATCGAATATCGACACATTAAGAGAACTATAAATTTTCTCGAATTTGTAGTGAGGGTTATGGATTTGAATAAGAATAGTGAGACCTATAATGCATTTGATTAAAGTCCTAATCAGTATGCATTAGTGTACATTCTAACACTTTCTCTCATTCTTCTAGGTTATTGAATCGTTACTATGTCTTCATCTAATGTGAACCTAAGCTTTCTATTAGATTCCAACAAACTCATAGGACTAAACTTCTTAGATTGGCTACGAAAATTGATAATTGTTATCAAATTTGAGAAACTAGGATATGTCCTATATGAATCACTTCCCGATCCCCCTGCTGCTAATATATCTAATGAGGATCAGAAAGCTTACTAGAAGCTATTGGATGATAGTGAGCTGGCTAGCTATATAATGTTAGCCTTTATGTCACCAGAACTACAAAAGCAGCATAAGGCTATGGATTCTCACACGATAGTTTATAATCTAAGGGAATTGTTTGATGAGCAAGCTTGGTCTGAAAGATTCGAGACCTTGAGGTTACTTATCTACTCTAAGATGGCAAAGGGATCAACTTCTGTGTAGTATGCGCTGAAGATATATGGATACATTGAGAGGTTAGCTAGTTTGGGTTTTGTAATGGATCATGAATTAAGTGTAGACTTAATTATGACTGGTTTGACCGATAGTTATTCACAGTTTGTACTTAACTATCGGATGAGCCAAATATCTACAATGATACCTGAGCAAATTAATCTGCTTAAAACAGCTGAGTAAACTTTCAAGGAAGACAATAAGGTTGTTATGCTGGTGGACTCTAATTCTGATTCTTATAAGAAGAACTAAAATAAGAAGAAGTCTAAGAAGCCAGTAGGAGGTGTGGCCAAGAAGAAGGCAAAGGAGACAACTTCAAAGGTGATATGCTTTCATTGCAAAAAGGAAGGACATTGGAAGAGGAACTGCAAAGGTTTTCTGGAGTCACTGAAGCAGAAGAAGGCATTAGATGCCCCATCGTCCACTGCAGGTATGATACTTATCATTGAGGTTAATACTATTTCTGAACATAACATTTGGGTATTAGATGCCAGATGTGGCTCACACATATGTGTTGATTGTAAGGTCTCAAGGATAGTATACTGCTCAAGAAGGGAAAGATAGACCTACATATGGGAAAAGGAGCAAGAGTTGCTGCATTAGCCATAGGGAAATATATTTTGTATCTTCCTAGTAGGCTAAAGCTAGTTTTGGAAAATTACTATTATGTACCCGTTGTGACAAAAAACATTATATCTGTTTTATGTCTTAATAAAGTGGGATTTCATTTAACTTTTTCAAACAATGGTTGTTCAAATTAAGTTGAATGAAATGTTGTATGGTACTGCTACATTGTGCAATGGAATTTACATATTAGATATGTACAATCCAATTTTCAATATCAACGACAATAAAAGACAAAAACGAGATAACTTAAAATCAACTTACTTATGGCATTATCGATTTGGCCATATAAGTGAGAAACGCATGATAAGCTACATAAGTGTGGTAGCTTAAGGCCATTTGATTATGAATTATATGAACAATGTGAATCTTGCTTATTAGGCAAGATGATTAAATTACCTTTTAAAGGGAAAGGTGAACGAAGGAATGGGTTATTAGACCTAATACATTCTGATGTATGTGATCTGATGTCCATTCATGCCAGAGGTGATTTTGTGTACTTCATTACTTTTATCGATGATTATTCACAATATAGGCATGTGTATCTAATGAGATACAAGTCTGAAGTATTTGAAATGTTCAAACAATTTAGACATGAAGTAGAGAAATAACTTAGTAGAACTATTAAGACATTTTGATCAGATCGAGGTGGTGAATACTTAAACGAAGAATTTCTAACTTATCTCGAAAATAATGGGATAGTATTCTAGTGGACTCCACGTTTAACACCACAACATAATGGTGTGGTTGAAAGGAGAAACCGAACCTTGTTGGACATGATAAGGTCAATGATGGGCTTAGCAAATTTATCGAAATTCTTTTGGGGTTATACACTCTAGACTGCTGTTTATGTGACAAACAGATCCCTTCAAAGATAGTTTAAGTTACTCTATATAAGATATGGACTAACAAAAGGCTCTATCTTTCTCATATGAAAGTTTGGGTTTTCCAGTTTATGTAAAACGGATTCAATCAGACAAGTTGGAAGCGAAATCTGATAAATGTTTGTTTATAGGATATCCTAAGGAATCAATTAGGTATCAATTCTATAGTTCTTTGGAGCAAAAGATTTTTGTCTCAAAGCATGCTATCTTTTTAGAGAAAGATTTTCTTCTAAGAGAAGACAGTGGGAGCAAAGTTGAACTTGATGAAGTTCATAATGCTCCAACAGACACAGATCAATTGCCTGAACCAAAAATTGTTGTTCACGGAGATGAGACAATAGTTGAACCTTCTAACACACAAAATATTCGTAGGTCAAGTAGGATATGCAATGTTTCAGAGAGATATGGATTTCTTGTAAGTGAACAAAATGACGTATTGCTCATAGAGGACTATGAAGAGGCTCTGAAGAGTTTAAAACATGAAAAATTGCTTCAAGCCATGAAGTCTGAAATGGATTCCATGTATGAAAACCAAGTATGGAATTTGGTTGAAACACCCAAAGGGTTAAAACCCATAAAGTGCAAGTGGATTTTTAGGAAGAAATTTGACATGGAAGGTGTTGTGATTACTTATAAAGCGAGGCTAGTCATTAAAGGTTATCGTTAAAGACAAGGAGTTGACTATGATGATACATTTAGTCCTATAGCCATACTTAAATCCATTAGAATACTCCTAACCATTGCTACTCATTATGATTATGAAATATGGCAGGTGTATATGAAGACAACTTTCCAAAATGGAAACCTAGCTGAGGATGTGTATATGATACAATCTGAGGGCTTCGTATCCAAATATGGCAGAAAGTTATGAGAGCTTCAGAAATCCATTTATGGATTAAAGTAAGCATCTAAGAGTTGGAACATTCAATTTGATGAAACAAACAAAGAGTTTGGTTTTTCACAAAATCTTGATAAACCCTGTGTGTACAAGAAGGTTAGTGGGAGAACTATCATATTCCTTATATTATATATGGATTACATATTACTAATAGGAAATTATGTCTCAAGTTTACAATCAGTCAAAATTTAGTTGTCCCAGAATTTTTCCATGAAAGACATTGGAGAAGCAACTTATATATTGGGAATAAAGATCTATAAAGATAAATATAAAAAGTTGTTAGGTCTTTCATAGTTAACATGCATAGATAAAGTGTTAAATAGGTTTAGCATGGAGCATTCTAAGAGAGGGTTTCTTCCCATGGCTCATAGGATAAAATTCTTAAAATCTGTGTCCCAAAACGTAAGATGAGAGGACTCGCATGAGTATGATCCCGTATGCTTCGACAATAGGATCAATCATGTATGCTATGTTATATTTAAGAATTGATATATCATATACTTTAAGTGTTACAAGCAATATCAATCAAATTATGGTGAATGTCACTAGATGGCTGTCAAGAATATCCTAAAGTACTTAAGAAGGACTAAGGATGTATTCTTGATATATGGAAATGGAGATCTTATAGTGAGCAGGCATACAGATGCCAGTTTTCAATCTGACCAGAATGAGTCCAAACCCCAGTCAGGTTACGTTTCACACTAAATGGTGGAGTAGTTAGTTGAAAGAGTTCTAAACAAGAGACGAATGCAGATTCGACAATCAAGTTAGAGTACATCGCAGTTGCAAAAGTAGCAAAAGAAGCTGTTTAGATCAAAACTTGGAGTGGTTCCAAGCATAGTTGGCCCAATATTATTATACTATGATAACAATAGGGCTATAACTCAGGAGATATCACCTGATCAGGGAGATAATTAATAGAGGTGATGTGAAGATAGAGAGAGTGCCTACAGATCAGAACATCGCTGATCCTTTAACTAAGCCACTTCCTCAAATGAAATTTGATTTTTATGTACTCGTCTATGGTATTAGATACAAAGGCGATCGACTTTAGTTCAAGTGAGAGATTGTTAAAGTAGTGCTCTAAAGACAATCGCCTTTAGCACTTTTGTACTGACTTTGTTTTGATTAATAATGTGAAAGGCATTTTTCATTAATTTGATATTCATTTATAATGAATTGATATTGATCTTAAATTGAATTAATGAAGTCTATGATACAAAACATAGTATGAGGGAAATTATGATGAGATCATGATAATGATATTCCTATCCTATGTAATTATGTTTATATCTAAATAATCCCTAATTATAGAATTAAGAAGATAGGACATTATTAATCCAGATAGACTAGCATATGTTATACTTCTTGATTTGATCAAGCAACGGATCTCACAAACTGGAAGCATGAGATGTTTAGAGTTAACATGTTGATGCTTATTAAGAGTAGTAAGTACATCAGATGACTCACAATGAGATTATCATATAGATGATTTATCAAACGTCAATGATTAATCTCATCATAGCAATGGTGCAAATATCCTTAAACTTGAGGTACTCAAAGATATCTTGGATACTAATCTTGTGCTTTGACATGATTCCTTGTTACCTCAAGACGAGGTCGCTGTAAGGGTGCTGATTGGGTACATCTATTAGTATTCAAAGATAATTGGATAGCCAATAAAGAATTTACCACTCCTGATAGAAGGAGAGGATACATAGAGTAATGAGATACCAGGACAAGAACTAACATCACTTAGACTAGATGTGACGTAGTCAGTCTAGTAGGAGTTGACACATAGCCTATACTCTAAACTAAGTGGGGTATAGTATAATGAAAGGACAAATTGCATGGTAGTTGACTATGGAAAGGTCCATAAGTTGGAGAATTAACTATCAAAGAGTTCGTGTGTTAATCCACTTATATTCTGGCAAATTGGCGTCATGAAACCCTTCATAATTTACTTGAATTAAGAGTTAATTCAAGTTCCTAAAATAACCAGGAACCTAAGGGTCACAAGCATAAAAGATCGGATGAAAAACATAGTATGTGTGGCTAATTTTAAGTAGGCCACTATCATGGCCTATACGAGCCTAATTTTAGCTAGGCTATGATCATGCCTCGTTGCCACAATCATCACCAAGGGTGTGAATGAGTACATTCTTCGTTTATGTACACAAAAGAGTCTTACCATTTCTTACACACTTAAGTGAGAGCATAAGAGCTCTAGAAGAGTTCTAGAGTGAGAGAGAGGTGTCTTAAGTCTTGATCTTGCAATTCATGCAATTGTTGCATGAATCAAAGTTCATGCAATAAGATTTTTTATCTATCTTTTCATTTTGAGCATCTACTAGAACTCATCTAGTTTGGTTATCAAATCACCCTTACAAATTGTTTCTTCTTGATCTTTGCGTGTTCTTGGGTAATTAAGGAAGGTCTTGGTGTTTGCAGCAACCCAAACAAGAAAGGAGGAGAAACAAAAGGTAAAAATGTTTTATATTTCATGTTCTTTTACATATCTATGCATGCATGTATGATTATACTTTTTCAGGTTATCATGTTGTCGAAATCTAGATTTCGACACTTGCGATGCACTCTCATGCATGTGATGCATGGATCCATGGCAACCCCAACAATGATTACTATTAATATTTCTTAGGAAGTTAATTTTAGGATATCTTAACTCTAACTATATGTCAATTTAATTCAGTATGATATGATAATGTATAGTATGAATGGATAGATTGAGATTGATGATGGATTATTGTTATAGATTTATAATTTTAATTAAGGTTTGCTTGAGGAAAAGAAAATATTAAGTACGGGGATGTTTGATAGATGAATAATTGAACATATTTTTACCTCATATTTATTTTGTTTTTGCTTAATAAATTATATTGTTAGTGTATATTTGGTACTTGATGCCTTCCAATTGTGTTTACAAAGTGTAATTGCCTTCACGAACTTAAAGGAGAATAATTTGGGCAAAAACATGACGTCCATCTCTTTTGTGCTTTGAATCTTCATTTGCATCTAATTGTGCACTTCTTCTAGGCTATGCAGTTTTGCGATATTAAGAGAATTTGGTCATACACGATCTGATGCACCGCTGTGCAACATACTGTGCATATTTCCAGAACCCTAAATTTTAATATAAAAGACGTGTTTGAAGACAATTACAGGAGTCAATTAGGGGGGGGGGGAATTCAGGAGGTGATTCCAAACATAGAGATCATTCTCAGATGATGATTTTGATCTAGAAAAGTGCAAAACACTCGGAATTCATCGAAAGATCTAGCGGAATACAAGATTAAACCTCTACATCATAATAATATTCAATGAAAGATGATTAGGGAGATTTACAATTATGAACCCATTGTTTTCAATTAATTTTTTTAATATATGTTTGATTTCGTGTTCGGTAATGTGTAACTAAACATTATGTTAGTATTTAGATTAGATGAAACCTATGTTAATACTTTGATATGATTTGATTCTTTTGTTAATGTAATTAGTTTGATTGTTATATTATGATTTGATTATGTGTTTTATTTATGTTCTAATAGACCCGAGAATATTATATTATAATCTGATTTCATACATAGAGATTAAGAAATCCTATTGATAAATAGATCTACCGTAATTGAAAGGAGTTGATTGCAACTCTAAAGATAAGATGATATAAATCTTCCAGATTAGGGTCAAATTTAGTAGAAGGGGATTCATAAACTTTAATCTAAGTAATTCGGTTGAAAACCTTAGGATTAGTTATTAGTAAACTCAAGTTAGTTATTTTCATACTATAAGAGTCTCCACGATTTAATACATCAATAAAACAATTGAGTAATAAAAGATTAATTTGTTAAGGTTTAGGGAGATTCGAAACCTAGATAGTAATTATTGATATAGGTAATTTTGTAAGTGAAGTCTTAATTATCTGTTTAATAATGTTGCCTATTTTATTTTACTTGCTTTAGTTTTATTTTCTTTTATTAAAAATCAAAATTGATAGGCTAGATAATAGTAAAAAGGTAATTACTAGTAATCATAGTCTTCGTGGGATCGACCTGTACTCGTCGTACTAGCTACAGCTACGTCGCGCACTTGCAATTATTACAATATTGACTATTAAGAAAAAGTCAATCACCCACCTTATAGAGCTTTGTCAGTGGTGTTATTGATTTCTTTATCCAAACAAACTCCTATTACTACCTTTTTGGATAATTCTCTTGATCTTTTTAACTTCTTTTTAATTACAATTTGATTTTTTTCGTATGATCCTTTTATAGGTTTACATTGATTTTGAAACTTTTGACAACCTTTTGTTTAGTTCTTTTTCAAGTTTTGATTTTTTATTTTCATTTCTTTTTCCTTTCTTTTTTTTCTATTATTAATTTTGATGATCTATCATTATATAGGGTTTTTATTGACTGGTTTGTTTGAAATTGACAAACTTGTGGAGGTTTTACCATCATTTTCCTTTTCTAGATTATCTTTGAGAAAATGAATTTCAATTTTTAGACACAACTCACAACTTGGTTAATTGAACTTCACCTTTCGGTAATATTCTAACAATTAACTTTTGGATACTTTTTGGTATAGGAAGAGAAGGAAGAAAAACCCAAAAATTGATATTCTTTTGTTTGCTTTCTTTTTCTTTTCCATTTTCTATTATATATACTCTCAATTGAATTGGGCTTTTGATTACACATAATTTGTAGTCTCGTTTGTGATAATATTGAATTGTTTGTTTCTTATGTTATACCATATGATAATATAATTATTGACTCATTCTATTTTTAATATTATTTGTTAGAGTATCGTTTTTAGTCAGGATCGAAAGATCTTCAACATCCTTGTAATTTAATTTAGTGTTGGTTTCTTTTATTTTTTTGTGCCATTATATTTTGCTCAGGATATGATTATTACAAGTTTATTTTATGGCAAAATTTTTGGCATTGACTACATTATTTAATTTTTTTTAATCTCTTGTTTTTCTTTAGGTTATATTTCACAAAAGTGAAACTAGGATCTCCACTTAGAGAATTTAACTTGTAGGTTGATACGAAATTCGATGTCACGTGGGTTAACTGTAGTTTCAATTTTAATTGCCTACAATCCAATGACTTTATAGTAGACCATATTTCTTACCTTACTTGACTTTAAATCTGTAACTTGGAAATTGATTTCATGATTATTTTATACTTTAAAAATTCAACTAAATTACTTTAATGCTACTAAGTCATCAATTGTTGAGCTTAACTCTGGTTAAGAAAATTTTTGCACATATTTTATGTAAATAATAATAACTTAGGGATGCATCCTAGAGTAATCAAGGAATATACTCATTCAAGTGTAGGGATGAAAGTAGAACATTGTAATCTTATGTTTCTAATATATTCAGTTTTGATGAGTCATTAGCTGTTTACTCCTCAACCTCGTTTGTATTTAGGTAGGTATATTTCACTTATAATAAAAAATAAGGTGTGATAGTAGCAATAAATTGTAAAAGATTGTTTAGTTAAGGAGACAACTTACTTGGAAAAGGAAAAAAGATAAAAGACCTAAATACACATATTTAGCGTAAATATTTCATAGGATGTATAATGTGTAGAATTAACATTACGGTAATATGGGCAACATTGGAGAACTCTTCTTTTTAAAAGAATAAAAAAGCAATGACCTCATTCATTAAATTGAATTCCTCATTGTTAAGCATTACCCACTAGTGATGAAAACTTGACCCTTGTGCTACAATTCTTTTGTAACGTAGGTAAGTTTCCTCCTAAAATAATTACTAGTGATAATCATCTAACTACGACTTCCCTTTGTGGGAAAATGTTAGTTGATGTTTTTATTATATCTTCAGTTTCGTATCTTATTTTCCCTTTGTTCATACAATAATGTTATTTGGTAACTTTATCTCAGTACTTATAGTTCTAGAAATAGATATAGCACCTATCAATTTGGTGACTTAACAAAGGAAGTCATAATCTTACATATACCAGTTATTAGATTGATTATTTTTTGTTTAGACTCATATTTAGACACGATTTCGTAGGTCTTATATCTTTTAACATTAAATTATTGTGATTGACGAAATTAAAATAATGTATTAGGCCAAATGCAACAAAGTTGTATTGTGCATGTAGGCATTTTTTTGGTGGCAAGTGTTGTCATTTAGTATTTAATATGATGTTATAGTTTCTTGGTACACATTTTCCTTCTTTTATGTAGGATAATTTTCAAGCTAATAGAATAATAAGAATCACGTTTTGTATTTCTCAGTTTGAATGCAATATTATTTCTTATATGTACAATTTTTTATTGAGTTGACTTAAAGAGAGTGACTAATATTTTGACTAGTTTGTCCATTGATGAACAAAGTGATGATTATAGGATTTACCTATACTATATTTTAAAATTTTGATTCGAGGATTTGGGCACTTGGATTAGACATGATAGTAGATTCTTATGATTATATTGTGTACATATTTAAAATGTAATATATATTTTTGAAATAAGGTGAATAAATATATGCCTATTTCAAGAATTACATCCATACAAAGGGCATACCATCTACTAAAAGCCCCTATACAGAAGAAAAAAATCAAAACAATAAAAAATTATGGCTTACCTTTATTGCCTTCCTATTCTGTTCTACGTACACACCCTTCCGTCAATATTTCAAAGATTGGCATATCCTAGACATACATTCATCTACTTGAACTTGCTTATTCTTAAACATAGACATGTTCTTGTTGTGCCATATTTGTTAGATCTTGGTACGTAAGGCCTTAGTGAAAGGCTGTACAGAACACTTTCTTTACCCCTAGATTTAACAAACACCTCCATTTAAGTGTGCATGTAAGAACATATGATCTAATGATTCTTTAACCCATTACATAAACTATAAGTAGCTTTTTTAATCAAATCAAACTTAAATAATCTAGATTAGTAGTCAAACGTTTTAAGACAACAAGCCAACATATATAAGATGTACTCAAGAGGTACTATATTTGTTCCATAACAACTTATAAAATCCATACTTATTAGGTTTAAATAACTTATGCTCATCACGCAAACTCAAGTTCCTACTGCAGGGTTCAACAAAGTATTAACCTAACGAAGTGATTTCAATCCATTGATCTCTAATCTTTAGCAAATTTCACCACCAGCCTGAGTCTGTCAAATAACATCTTATTGACTATATATTTTTAGATTTCAAAAGGTAACAATAGACCCAACTCAATTTTAAAATGGAACTTCATCAAGCTAGTCTTGTTCTATACTAGAAATTCTTTAAAACCAAGTCAACTTTTTTTATATAATAGATGCACTTTTAAGAGATAAGATTCTTTCAAATGTAGCTATCACCTATAGTCCACCTCTACAATGCTTGTATTTTGTTTAGAATATGATGGAGAATCAGAAATTACCTACCCAAAAACATTCTATACTTAATAGCATAATAGAAATTAGTTGCATTCTTCCCACATAACTATGTTTTCTCATTTTTTAGCTCTGGATTCTTTTAGTTATTTTATCTACAAGGGGCTAATATTCGAGGATTTTAAGACTGGAGTGACTTAGAAGTGCTCTCAGATATTTAACTGAGAATTGTCCTTTTGAAAATTACAGCACAGCTTCAAATTCTATATCCCTCCATCTTGCACCACACTAAAGAATATCTAACTCTTATTATTTACTTGTAAGCCTGAGGTGGCTGAAAGGAGCTAAGTAAGTTTCTAACTGTCTTTAAAGACCCCATATTAGCTTTGAAAAAGATAATAACTCATTAGTAAAGTATAAGTGAGTGATACCTAATTTTTTTGATGTTTGAGATGGTATTTAAACTTGAGATAATCCTTTACAATGGATATCAAATAGCTAAAATACTTTATAGCAAGACCAAATAGATACGGTGTACATAAGATCACTTATTGCAAGCCACTTTTTCCTTTGGAATAACCTTCTAGTTCATGCTTAATTTGGATAGTATATTCGACAATGTTACATAGGCCTCGATCCACCTCACAAACTATTCTAAAAACTCTAAACATTCTAACACTTCTTTAAGGAAATCCCAATGTAGGGAATCTCATATCATATGGGGATCAATCTGCAAGGAACACTAGGAAGAAAAATTGCCTCTTTTATAGTACTGCATTAATTCTTGGCTAACTAGATTATTATGTATCATTCTTCTCCCTTTCACAAAGGCTCCTTATATATCATTTATCAATCTAGGTAGCATTGTATTCAACCTTTCTAAAAGAATTATAATCATAATTTTATAAATTACATTATAATATGAAATAGGATAGAAGTTTGCAATTTTGTTTGGGTTGTTTTTTTCAGGAATAAGAGCAACAACTACCATATTCAACTGTTTGAAGAGCCATGATCTTTTAAATAATTACTTGACTACAACAAATATTGAGTCACCCACCACATGCCATGCTTTCTTCTAAAACAAAAATTAGAATCATCAAGTTTTATTTTTTTGAATGATAAGAACATTTTTCATAATTTGTCAATTAATTCTATCCTTATGTCTTTGGATGCACCCAATAAATCTTTATAAAATTCCACTATATGCTTTCTAATTCTAGAAAAGGATATTTTATTACCTTCCATATTTAGGAATAGGTGAATTTTATTTTCTTTCCTTTTTTAAGAAACTGTAAAAAAGAAAAATGTTTTTATCACCTTTTTGCATCCAATCTATTTTGGCCTACTGTCATAATTGTATGTTACGCCATTAACTAACAAGGTTGAATTGGTCTAGCAGATCTTTTCCTTAATTTTTCATCTCTTTATTATAATTATCCCCATCTAGTGACCTTTACACCTGTTTCAAACGATTGCTAAGCTCCACCTGTTGTTGTTTTAAATTTTAAAAACTATAGTGATTCTACTCTTTTGATTTTAGTTTTAATAGCTTCTATTTTGTGAATTGTACATAACATAACCTGTTATTTAATGACTCCCCTTTCACTTGAAATGCCTTTTCATCATTCTTTTCAAGTGATCTATTTATTGTTACCTCATGAGCTTGCAAAGAACCCATTAGTTCATGAAACGAAAATGTATTCAAGTCTTTAGACTCCTAAATAGTTGATAATACATGATCAAATTTAAAAGTTAAACTCCTTAACATTTTTTTCAAAATTGGTTTGATTAGTGATATTTTCATCAAATGAACACATTTTTCTAGTAATTATGACTATTCTAGAAAGGAAATCTTACACTTATTTTCCTCCATTCAAAGTTCCAAATTCTTAATATAGAGATTGAAGTTATAGTAATTACCTATGATTCATCTTAAAATTCCTTCTCTAGAATTTTTCTAAGCTACTTTTAAAGTAGTGACTGCTACAATTCTTGCAAAAATGTTGTAATGAACAGTTTACTAAATTATCACCAATGCCTTCAAATCCTTCTTTCAATTCTCTTTCAATAGATTTTCATCATCTAGATCTTCATATCCCTTGTCTACAAAATCCCAAAGATTTTAAGACTTGAGCAAGAACTTCATTCAAGTGCTTCAGAACTGATAATTTTTCCTAGGAAAATTTGAATTAATGACATGGAGTTCGAGCTTATGGTTGCCATAGCTAGAGTTATTTTCTTTCCTTTTTTTTTTGCTCACATGCTTGTTAAAAGAGGAAGACAAAGAAAGGTGGAAATTTTCAGTAGGTGCACTCTCTTTCTTACTTTTCAATCTATACTCTTACTCCTTTTTGCTTTTGATGCACAAGCTATAATAGAGAAAAGTGAAAAAGTATATGATAGAGACAAAACAAAATAAAAAACTTTGCAAGTAGCCTTTTTTTTTTGTACTCTCTCACAAGTCCAAAACTAAAATTGCTCTTAAACCAAACTTATTGAGTACTAACATACAAAACATACTTTGCCAAAATGTCACACACTTCCATTATTGAAAGTATCCTTTAAATAGGTAAAAAAAGTATAAAATTAGTTAACCCATTAACATAACTAAGACCATTAATAATAGAAAATTACCCACTAAAAACACTAACTCATAACTCCTAAACTTGAGCTATATTTCAACATTACCTAACCGAAAATAGAAAAAATAGGAACCATTTACAAATATGCTTTTGACTCAACTTGGAATCATTCTTAAGCACATATTATTTGGTTTCTATATCTATAGAGAAAACTTACATTTGAAAAATAGGAGAGCTATTGATTCATTTTCATCTTTACAGAGGACAAAAATTATCAAGATGCCTAGGAAAATTTTCAATCAATCTAAAGTGTTCAATCTATTTTTAAAGGCTAACTAGCGTGCAAGAAATTCTTGAATTTGCTTTTTTGATCCATACTATTTTATACTAATTCACTTTAGGATTAGTATCTCTTAACTGGTTCCTACACTTGATGACATCGTAACGCCACGTATTGTGATTTCCCAGGGATTTTCATAATGAGCGTATTGGGTATTAAGTAAAAAAGAAACTCCAAGCGTTAAAAACACTTGATAAAATACATGGTTGCAAAATAAAACCTATCACTAAAAGCTTCCTTGCTCTTGGTAGCCCAACCATGACATCTATAACAGGTATAGCTTTTCAATTTTGTAATGTCTCATCTGAATTAAGTTGGTTATTACTAGAGTGTTCTTCAATGAATAGCTGGATGTTACCATTACCAAGCATCCGATTGGATGGAAATCACACATTATACTTTAACGGGAATTTCTTTCACTTATTTACCCCTCATTGCTTCTATTTTTGGTTTTATCTTTTCCTCTCCCTCGCTTTTGGCTAGCTTATAGACTTGACAACTTAATTTTTTAGGTAGGGTTTCATCCCCACTAGTGGGCCTTCCTTCAGCCTCCACGACTACCATGAGGAAAGGGGAGTCCCCTTCGACTTCAAAAGACTTTCCTGTCTTAACTAAGGAGTCCTTTCTCTTTAAGTCCCCAGAATCTCGAAAGCAAAATAGTGTGGAACATCTCCCAAATAGGAGTAATAATGCTGAGCCAATTCTTATTGATTTCTAGAAAAAGAAGATTTTCACTCACTAGAGAAAAAAAGGTCTTTGAAGCACTTCCAAAATGTGATGAATGAAGGCATCATCTACCCCCTGTAGAACTTTTGAACGCAACAGCTCAAGTGTGGCCTTCTACCTTAATTAGCTTCTTCTAGAACAAGCGACCAACGTTTCCCATCATCAATGCTTGAACTAAATCTAGATGGAACTCTAAGGGATTACAAAAGGTAATGTTGCGAGAAGATGATTCTATTTTGTTCAAATGTTTTGATGAAAAGTAGTTAAAGGACATTTTTTAGAATGATTTATGGCACATAGGAGACCAATCATTGTTTGTTCAAAAATGATATCCTAGAATGGCAATGGATCAAAACAAAGATAGATACGTTTCCACTGTGGGTAAATTTCCATAACATTCCACCGAAACTTTAGACCATAAAGGGACTGAGTTTTATTGCTAGTACACTTGGTAAGCCATTGTGTATGGATTCTCATACTATATCCATAGAGAGAATAGGTTATGCTAAAGTTTCTATTGAAGTGCAAAAAGCCTCTGCCTTTCTAGAAACTCTATCTGTTATGTTTTTTAGAGAATTTGGTGCAATGGAAAAAAAAGAAATCACACTCTCTTACCCCTAGTTTCCTAGCAACTTCAACAAAATCTAGTAACCTATGGGGAAAATCTTTAAAACTGGTATGTCGTAGGAAATCATAAGGTTAGAACCTAATGTTTTTGGCAAGGTTGACATCAATTTACCTGAGGAAAACTTATTGCTTGATGATAGTGCAATTGCCCCAAAAGAGCAATCGAGCAATTTGGATGTAGAAGACAATGATACACTGGTTATTACAGAGAATGACACAGATTTTCCAATTAAGGGAAGGCTGAAAAATTCTAGCAAGGCTATCTATAGCTCATTTCCTTTAATTTTGAGTAGTATAGTACCCAATCCATTGGACGACAGTAACATTAGAGGCTCTAAAGGTATGAATGATGTTTCAATTGATTCATGATGAGCCTGAGAATACAAATGATATTGAATCTATACAACAGTCTGGTTTCAAAGGTGAGCAGGAAGATTTCAAACTACAAAATGCTAATAGTAGGCAAAAATCTAAGAGGAAGAACATAAACAAAGCCCCCCTATGACAGTTTTGGTTTGGAATATTGGAGGGCTTAATGACCCTCTAAAAAATTCCATGATGAAGGAACTATTCAAAGAAAAGTAGCCTTAGAGGGTTGGTCTACTTGAAACCAAAGCTAAAGAACATCTTTAGCCAAAGGACTTATACTTTTTGGGTATAAATTTGAAGTTTTACTCTAACCAAAGAACTTATACTTTTTAGGTATAAATTGGAAGTTTTACTCTAACCATCTCTCCTATTATAATGGAAGGATCATTTGTTTCTATAACAATGATATTTTGGATGATCAGAAAGTTAAGGAATACAATCAGGTCTACATTTGAAGTGTCAATTAGAGGGGTATCTTACAACTTTTGATATTACATTTATATATGCATCTAATTTTAGTGTTTAGAGACATAAGCTATGGTTATATCCTTGTAGATTACACACTATATTCAACATGCATTGATTGTCAGTGGAGACTTCAACTGCACCTTAATATCAACTGAGATAGAAGGGAGAAAAGGGTCTCCATAAAGACACTAAAGAGCTCACTTCTCTTCTTTGATGGAACTCTCTTTATCTGGTAGATTCTGCACTTGGTTAAATAAGCAGATGGGAGATATGTTCATTAGGAAAAAACTTGACAAAACAATGCAAAATCCTTTCTAAGCAGTCCATTTCCCTTTTTCCCATGTTCATTTTGGCGACACTGTTTTCTTCGACCATTCTTACATACTAATTCAAGGAATAACTTAACTCAAAAGGATTAGAGCCCCATTTTGATACTTTAATGGCATCTCCCAAATGGAGGGTTTTATGAATATCACTTCCAGTTGTTGGAATTAGGAGACAAAAGAGTTAAAGATTATCAGCTCATGCAAAATTTGAAAAAAGGTTAAAGAAACACTTAGGCTCTTCATCCAAGGAAAATTCTCATAACCTTTTAGTCCTTGAGCAAAGACTTAAGATAACTCAAGAAAATTGTTATAATGATCCTCGTGATCTTAACTTGCGAACTGTGGCGGTAAATACCTTAAAGGAATATCAGCAGGCCCTTAACTTATAGAACTCCATCCTAAAGCAGAAAGCTTGTGTCAATTGGTTGACAGATGGTGGTTCCAACTTTAAATTCTTCTATTCTGCTATAATTTCTATAAGAAACCAAACCAGAATCTCACAACTTAGTGGTGTTCAAGTTAACAGTTATTCAGTTTATGACTCCCTTATAGATTTGGTAAAAACTTCTTTATCAATTAATGGGGTATGATGACACTAAAGAACCCTCTTGCAATATGAAAAACCTCCTCGCAAGCTCAATTGATCAAGATACCAAAGCTTCCTTGATTTTTCCTTTCACTAAGCTGGAGATTATAAAAGTGCTTTTTAGTTTGCATCCTACGAAATCCCTAAGCCCTGATGGTTTCTTTGTAGGTTTTTTCCAACATACTTGGGAGATTATGGGGACTCTATTCACTGAAGCTGCGAACTCATATTTCTCTTTTTCTAAGTTGTTTTAAGAGGTAAACCACACATATATTTGTCTAGTTCCTAAGAAAGCCCAACCTATGCATATGTCAGACTTTAAACCAATCTCCTGTTGCAACACTGTTTATGAAGTTATTACTAAGCTACTTGCTAAAAGATTGAAAAAAGTGCTTAAGGAAGTTATAAATATCTCATAAGGAGCTTTCATCCTAGAAAGGCATCTTGGTGATAACATATTTCTAATTTAAGAGCTGATCAGAGAGAATGAGTCTGGAAAAAGAGTCAATAGTTGCTTACAGAAGATCAATTTCTATAAAGCCTTAGTCTTTGATACTCTCAGTTGCAGATTCATAAAATTTTGCTCAGAAGCTATAGAGTTTCCTAATATTTTTGTGAAGTGGATTAAGTCATGCATCACTTTTACCTCGTTTAATGTTTTAATCAATGGCTTGCCCTCCACATCAGAATGCAAGAGGCATAAGGCAGGGGGATCCCCTATCCCCTATCTTTTTACCATAGCTCTAGAAGCCTGTCTAGATTATTAACTAAGCTCATTGCTTCCAATGGTAACTTCAAATTCTATCATAGATGTGTAAAAAATAGACTCACTCACCTCTTATTCATAGATGAGCTAGTCCTTCTTTGTGTAACTGAACCTGTATCTATTAATTTGCTGATATAGACTTTAGAACTCTTCTCCAAATGGTCTAGTTTAAGGATAAATTTTGAGAAAAGTAACATATACCTATCTATCTATATTAGAAACAAGGAGAAAATAAGTATAATGAGTGGTATATGCTTAAATCCTCCTTCTTTCAAACACTTAGGAGTACCTATCATCTTTTCTAATCCCAAATTTTCTGATTGCATCCCTCTACTTAAAAGGCTCAAAAGTGAGATTAATGCATGGCAAAATTGTCATCTCTCCTATGCAGCTAGACTAACTTTAATCATCTCTGTTCTAAATAGCATGCACTTTCATTGTTCTGCTCATATCATTTTACCTAAAAGAGTAATGAAGGAGATGGATAGAATCTTAAAACAATTTCTTTGGTAGGGTAACACTGAGAATGCTAAGAAAGCAAAGGTTAAGTGGAATGAGGTCACATCTCTATTTGCAGAAGGTATTCTTATGCCAAAGACTTTGGAGACTTTCTACAAATATGGGGCTTTATAGATTAAATGGATGCATGAAGTTCACGTAAGGAATGCTAGTTTCTAGCAGATTTTACCTTCAATTCAATTCTTTTGGATCTTCAATTATTTATTTCATCTCGGACGCTTCATTTATCCTTTCATCAAACACAAGATTGGTAATGGGGAAGATACATTGCTTTGATGTTATAATTGAACAAATATTAGTCCACTTCTTCAAAGATCTGAAGTCAATCAGTAGTGAAACAGGCTACTTGGCACCTCTAAAGTCTCTGATATCATTACTAATTGTGTATGGCATAGCAACTTTAGAGGATTTCATGTTTTAGAGCCATTTCTTCCTGCTTTCAGAGATTCAGTAGTGCAAACCTTCATTTGGACCACAAATCAGAGGGGTATCTTCATTAATGTTTCCTTTCATTCACTCTTCAACAGCGTCTTTTCTGATATTGCTTGGCATAATCTCCCTTGGAAAAACTCTCTCAACCTGAAAGCTTCCATTATTACATGGACTGTGATCAAAAATAGACTACAGAAGAAGAACAAATGGTATGGCCAACATAACTTTATTTGTGAATGTAGAAAGACAATAGGAATCATGTATTCTTCAATTGTAACTACTCTAAAGTGGTATGGGACCGCATCCAACAAATGTTAGGAATAGTTGAACAAACTCTGGATTATGAGCAAACTCTTAATAGGATTATCTCTCAAACTAGACCTAGACAACCGAATGCTATTCTCATCAAAACTATTTTTGTAACCACCATTTATTCCCTGTGGAAAGAAAGGAACAATAGGCTATAAAAGGGTGTTGGTGAAAATAAATACCAAGTTGTGGATTTTAGCATAAACTAGATAAGAGATGTGATTATTGCCAAAAGAATGGAACATTTGCTCACCCTCAATATTAAAAGCAAATGGCATCTTTGAACTGTATATTATTTCCTCTATAGGCTCTTCCTATTTTCTCCTTTCCTCAATTGAACTCATTATAGTGTTGTAATAGTTTTAACTATTGTTAATACAAATTTTTAAAAAAAAATATTTTGGTATAACGAAAATTGGAAGTTTGAAAAGACAAATGCGGACAGGGGCTTATGTAATTGTTTCAGACCAGCATCTAGAACCAAAGGTTTGTTTCTTGGAGAAGATGTTTGGTCCATGAACATCCCCTCTTAATTATAGCCTAATACCCTCTTGCATCTCTTATAAATTTTTGTGTTATTTTCTTTATGATGCACGTATGCATATTTCCTTTCTCATTACTACTTTTAGCTTTCAATTAGTTACGTAACAGCTTATCTATTACTTAATTTGAAATAAGGCCTTGGTAGTATGGAAGTGAAAAACGTAATATTGGGTTCATGTGTGAATGCTTGATTGTTGAAACCACAAAATTGTTACTGATAAAGTAAATGAGTTTGATTATTTTCCAACCTCACCTTATGCAAGTTGTTTATGACATCCAATTTGATATACATAAATGAGTAAGCCATTTTCTTTTACTGGAGTCATTTTCTTTTTTGAATTAATCTCATCTTTATATATTATCTAGTTTTGAGTGATTACACGTTCAACGTTCTACACTATTATTTCTTTTATTGCTAGCCTATTAGTACGGATGCAAGTCATTCAAAAGATCAGGAGGCTGCAAACTTAATAAAGAAAAACAAGAAACTCCATGTAAGGTAAGCACAATATAAATATTAGGTTTACATAATCATGCATATATGCATTTACATATAGGCTTAAACCTTTGATGATTAGGATTGCTCGTAGTGGTGATTTGGTTGTGTTAGGAGAGATAGGATAGACTGTTTCATAATGAGACCTTGTGTGGTGTGGCAATATCTTTTCATTCTAAAAAGGATTTGAAACTATTTGACCATATACATATTTGTACCGTAGTACTAGTTGAACTTGGATCGTGGTTAGGAATATATAAATATTCAATTACAGAGCTAGTGTATTTTTTCAAAAAAGCTTAGTTTAAATGTACGTGCATATCTCCTCTGATGATTGTTTCTATTAGATGATTTACTTACTATTGGATTGTGCTTTAAGTCATATTCCATTATTCAAGACAAACTCATAGTAACAAACTCAGTTGTAGGAGAGAGAAGTAAGAAACTCATAATGATGTCTCAATTGCAAGAGAAAGTTCTTGAATTCATTTGTCAAATGGAAGGAAGATGTCCAAACTTTCATCTTAGACTTAAGCTAAATGACCTTTCACAGGCATGACATAAACTTCTTCTATGATTTTATTTGAAGTGATGGGTAACCTCTTATTCTTAGAGGTAACAAAGCTTACAAGGGAACTGGGGGAAGTGTTACTTGAACATCAACAACTAATGGTTGAATTAGCTTTATTGGAATCAATCAAGTAAGAAAAGAATTGACTTAAATATGCATAATATTCATTGTTATAGTACCAAGATTAAAAAATTATACTTTAATTCATTGTTATTGAATTAGTTTTAAACTTGGTATAAAACTAAGATTTCAATTAAGATACCCTTCTTTTATACAACTTAAAACTTTTGATTAGTACCAAGATGTAAGGATGGAAATGGGCCGGGTTAGACCCGGGTTACCCTAGGCCCGGCCCAGCCTGGCCACTGTCATGGCAGTTTGCGGGCTGGCTTGTGGCCCATGCGGGCCGGGATTGGCCGGCCCGCAGCCCAGCCCATCAATGGGCCAATCGGCCTGTGGTCGGCCCTGTCCATATATATTTTTTAAATAAAAAAGTATACAAAACGGTGCTGCATTGGAAAAACGACGCGGTTTTGTTCAAAATGGGCTGTCCCGGCCAGCAGCCCACACGGGTCGACCATGGTCGACCTGTGGCCCTACCCGGGCAGACCATGGTTGGCCCGTGGCCTGGCCAACCTGTACCAAAAACCGGGCCGAGCCGGGCTGAAATTGCCATCCTTACCAAGATGAGATATGTCTAGTAATGCACTCATAATTAGTTATTTCAAAAGTTTGAGTACATCTCTTGATAAATTAATAATTGGGAGTTTGTCTTTTAATGCATTGTATGTGTTGTCTTCTTTCTTCAAATATGTCTAATTATTATCATTATGCAATTTAGCAATTTATATGATATTTTTGTATGTATTTATTTCCTTGCATGACCATGACACTCTACTTCAATCAGTTACATTAAAGTATAATTTTTTATTACTAAAGTAAGTGTAGCTAATGGTCTTCCTTTCAACTAATTGCATCAAATGGACTACTTCATCTTAATCTTAAACTTTAAGACCTATAATTAGTTTATGTGAAATTAGTTATAATTTAAGCTTTAATGAATATGGATAATGAAAACTTTGAGGATTATTCTAACGACAAATATGATAATGAAGCGTTAGAATTAGAAACTTGTAACTCTATAAATAGTCATAAAATAATAGATAATGATCAATTAGAAGAAGAATAAAAACAAATTAATATACTAACAAAAGATTAAAACAATTCTTATTAGAAGTTACAAACCATATCTATCACCCCCAATTGCAAAAAGAATACCACATGAAACTACAAGAATCATTTGAAACCCCTAGTCAAAGCCTACCATCAACATCCTTATCCACCTATAACTTGATAAAAATATTAGAAAAAGCCAAGAAAAACAAAATTTTAGAATTAATGCTATCTAGCCTATATCAAGAAATTACAACAATAAAACAAGATTTAAAAATGATAAAACAAAAACAAAAATAAAGAAAAGATAATGAAACAATAAAAATATTTCTCCAACAAATTAATTGGTTCTTGTGAATATAATGAAGAACTTAATGAAAATCTTGAGTTTAATAATAATAAAAATTACTTGAAGATTTTTTGTTTATACTAAACTAAATAACATCTCAAAATTATTTGATTGGGATAACCCTTAAAATTAGTGAAAATTTTCATATTAACATTATTACACTTTTTTTTATATAGGTGCCTATTTTAATTATATTAAACAAGATATAATTCCTACAAAACTATTGCAAAAAGTCCAAGAAAGACTGAAAACTACTAACAACTTAAGAATAAAGATAGATTACAAAATAGATGCTTATATTTGCTAAAATGAATTTTATGACAAAAGTTCCTTTGTGATTTTAGAAGATATCCATCATATGTTTATTTTAGGAACTCACTTCATAAAGCTAATTACCCCCTACATAGTGAGCCATGATGGTATTTTAAGAAAAAATAGCAATAAAAAATTGTGTTTTTCTTTTATAAAAATAAAAAAATAAAAATTATGGATATAAATATGATAAAAGCTTATTAAATTTACAAAAACTAACTTATTAATATAAATGTGATAAAAGCTTATTAAATTTACAAAAACTAACTGATTAACAAAATCAATGTAAAACAAAAACGGTTAAA
Organism: Erythroxylum echinodendron; assembly: GCA_027575705.1. Lineage (NCBI taxonomy): Eukaryota > Viridiplantae > Streptophyta > Magnoliopsida > Malpighiales > Erythroxylaceae > Erythroxylum > Erythroxylum echinodendron. Next base: position 4,879 of record JANZXR010287541.1, on the reverse strand, counting down.
ATATTTTTAAAAATATTATAAGAGAGAATAGGAAAAATAATTACAAAATGAGAAAATAAAACACTAAATTAAAAATTTGTAAGAAATGGTTGATAGTGAAATATATGATGATTTACTTAATGCCCTTTAAAATAGGAAACGATAAATTATATATTTTCCTTACGAATAAATTTTTAATGAAAAAACAAATTCTAGCTATAGCTCAAGCCATTCAAATGAACAATGAATTAGAACAATTTTATAAGCAAGAGATTAATGATTTGTTAAAGAAAAGGCTAATCTCTCTATCTAGGTCTCCTTTGAGTTGTTAAGCCTTTTATGCAAATAAAAACTTTGAAAAAGAAAAAGATGTGCCCAAATTAGTAATAAATAATAAGCCTCTTAATAAAGCATTAAAATGGATTAGGTATTCGATTCCTAATAAAACAAATTTGTTTCAAAGACTTTATGATTCTTAAATCTTCTTAAGATTTAAGATGAAATCAAAATTCTAACACGTCCAAACAGAGCCTAAAGACATATATAGAACTACTTTTATTGTTCCATTTAGATAATATGAGTGGAATGTGATGCCTTTTGATTTAAAGAATGCTCCTTCTGAATTTCAAAGAATCATGAATGAAATATTGACCCATATGCTAAATTCTATATTGTTTATCTAAATGATGTGTTAATATCTTATCCAACATTAAAGCAATATTTTAAACATATTAAAACCTTCATCTATGTTATTAAAAAGAATGGATTGGTAGTGTCAAAAACAAAACTTAGCCTTTTCCAAACTAAGGTTAGGTTTTTATGACACTATATACACAATGACATAATAACACCAATTGAGAGACTGTTGGAATTTAGCAGTAATTTCTTGATCAGATGTTCAATAAAAAACAATTACAGAAATTTTTAGAAGGCCTAATTATGTTATAGATTTTTATCCCAACCTAAATAGGCTCTATAAACCCCTTTATGATAGGTTAAGGAAAAACCCAAAGCCTTGCATAGAAAAAATACAGTAATTATTTAAAAAAATCAAAGACATAGTAAAATATATTCCCATATTGCATATAGTTGACCATACTGATTCAAAGTTGTACAAATCGATGCTTCCGACCAAGGATATGGAAGTTTAATAAAGCAAAAAATTAATAACAAAGAAAAAAATTTCAATACACTTTAGGAAATTGAAATCCCAGTAAAGCAATTATTCTACTATTTAAAAAATTATCCATTATTTTATGCATTACAAAATATCAAGTGATTTATTGAATTAAAAATTTCTTCTTTGTATTGAGTACAAGTCTGCTAAATAAATTTTGTTAAAGGATGTTCAAAATATTACTATAGAGTAAATTTTTTGTAGACGATAAGCAATTTTGAGTATTTTTAATTTTGATATTGAATTTATTAAAGGTGAAGCAATCTTTATTCCTAATTTCTTAACCCAAGAATTATTTTAATCTAGATAATGATCTCAAGAGCAAATACTTTCCCTAAAGCTAACCAAAGCCCAAACAACCAATAGAGTCCTTCTCCTTCAAAACCTATGACTGAATAACCGGTAAAGACATGAAAAGAAGTTCCTCTTTTAATTAAAGCCTAAGGTAAGGCCTAAACATCCTCATCCTCAATGATCAATATTTCTGATTGGTTACAACATTTGTTAGTGATCTCAGAGTTAGCAATAGATCTAAGCGACTCTCTTGAAGAAAGCCTCAAAAATAAATTTTATCATAAATGGTTGTTAAAAATGCAACTAAAAAGTTCATTTTGTATAAGCCAAAACAAAAGGAAGTTTCACAAATAAAGTTTCCAAAGGATTTACCATTTTTTTAAAAATTCAAAGCAATTAATTTGATAAAGAACATTTTAAAACATTTTAACTATTAAAAATGGGTTTTATAAGCCAAATCCTTTTGAAATTATCAATAATATTTTTCCCAAAGCCTGGAACTATAGTCATTTGGACTTTTCAAAAACACAAGCCTACTATTTGCATATTTTGTAAGAAATTGAATATGTAAAAATAATACACCACTTTGTTGAGCCCATCAAAATATATTGGCCTACTTTACCTACAAAATCAACAACATTATTCACCCAATGAATGGGGGCTAAGACCCCTAGAAAACAAAATTTGAATCTTCATTTTCAATGAACCTTCCTTACTCTTTAGTTGATAGCTACTATGACTATCAACAAGCTTGGGTTTAACGCTTTGGTAATGAACAATATTACAACTACAATTCTTGGCCATTTTTCTTTAATATCAATACAAAGACTATTTTTTTTTGGATTAGTAATTTGTGGAAATGGTATAGATGCATCCTTTAAATATTTCCACAAAAAAATACCAAGGATATTGCACTTTTAAAGACAAATATCAACCCAAAGACTACAAGAATATTTTTCCTCTAAGCTGATTATTTATTACAAAGTTTTTCATCCTTTGGCTAATGAGATGGAAATATAAATACAAACAAGATAACCAACTTAGTATCCCAGTATTGACCCGAAGATTTAAGATGAAATATTGAGATAGATTTATCCAAAGACACAAAATATCTTAAGTAGCTATAGAAGAATAGTTCATCCATAATTCACAACCCATTAAACAAAAAGAAGGCGAACCTGTAGTACTTTTGTGGCAAAATTCAAAATCACAAATAAAAAGCGGAGGATGAATACTTTGATATAAGGAAACAATTGTTAAAATCAAAGATCTTGTACCTCAACATTTGAAAATGATGAAGACATAAAGTAAGAAAAAAAGAGATCATTTTGATAAATTTGCTGTGAGTGCTATTTATATAATATAAACTTTTATTGTCAAAAGACAAAATGTAAAAAAAGTTAATTTTTCTTAATATAAAGCATGCGTTAAAAAGACCATCTCACAAGAACCACATGATTTTGCAAACTTTTTTTTGAAATTTAATGTATTATATTTCCTTCAGGTAAAATACATCCATAATAGGTTCAAAAGTGCTCAAGAAAAAAGAGGAGCACTCAATAATTTACATGCTAAACTTGTGATATCGAAAAATTTGTCATGATAACTACAAATTGATTTTCCTTTTTTAGTCAACTTACCATCTTCTTCTCATGTTTGGGAAGAGCTTTATTGCAATCGCTCTTACTATTAGAGTAAGCCTACAATGTAGAAAAATCTTCTGAAATAGCTGATCCAATTCCTTGGATACTCTTATAAATACCCTTTTATTTCTCTCTTGCCATATGTAATACAACACTACATCTATGCTAATCTTTAATGCTTTATAGTTTACTTCACTCGCCCCTCTTAATGTTGTTGTCCTCTCTATCATGTCTTTCGAGCTTTGTGTAGACAAGTTTACATCAAGAATTTTCTATATTTTCCTTCAGATGTCCACTAAATACCTGTAGTTTAGCAATAAGTGTTCCATTGTTTCCATTGGATAATTGCAAAATTCGCAATCATAAGACTCAATATGTTGCTTAATCTTATCTTTTGTTATAAGTTTTCTATATATCCCCACCAGAGAATAAATACATATGCAAGGAGTATGTCAACATCCCATACAAGTATGTTCCAATTCACCCTTCTTGTTAGATCTTCCTGCAGGTAAATTCTTCATCCTTTGGAGATGAAGTTCTTCGATCTATCTGCAATCTGTAGGACCTCATCATCCCTATCTTTAAGGCAATGTAGCATATTCCTCATGATAGCTTCCATTCTTCTGTTGCTGTGAAAAGGCAATTCCCATTTATTGTCTTTAATGAATTTTTCAACTCTAGCATTCAGTTGAATCACAGATTTAAGGTGTTGTAAGTCTTCTACTTGGTACAGAGGTCTTATAAGGTTCCAATTGTCGAACCAAAAGGATGTAAACTTCCCATTCCCAATTATGTTAACAATTAGGTCCTACATCCACATTCTCATGTTCAATATCTATCTAAGGTTCAAGACATGACATTGCAAAGTTAATGAACCATTATAGAGGTATTAGTCATAAGAAAAGACTAAAATGGGCATCTAAAATGTTTATAAAGGATAGAGGAGGAATTAGAAACAAAGGATGTCGAGCTTTTAACAAGATTATTCTTCTTCCAAGCTCTCTCCTCAACCTCTCCCCCATTCACCTTAAAGCCAAAGCCTTGAAAATATTTGCTTGAAGCCAAAAACAAACCCTCAAAGCCAAAAATCCTTTGTATTCAAAGCTTTTGTATCAAAACAATTTGCATCAAAACCTCTATGTCAAAGCATCTCTTTTCTACTTTCTCAAATCCTTAAAGTCCTTGTAATGCTTCAAAAATTTTGAACCTAAACTTGATTTATTTTATTTAAAGCTTTATTATTTGATATTTTCCACTTTTCTCGTTATCTAGAGCTTATAGTGGACTAACTTTACCAACCATTAAGCTTCTTTATTTTCTTTAATATTTGATATTTTCTTTTAAACTTTGTTATCTTGAATATTAGAACTTATAGTGAATGCCTCTATCGTCCATCAAAGTGAAATATTTCATATTTGTTTTAATATATGATTCAATATTTACTTTGAACATTCTAACCTATAACGATTAATTCTTTTATCCATTGAGTTGTAATATTCAAAGTTTGCTTTAATTTGCTTTATAATATTTGTTTTACTATTAATTTTAATGATTTATTCATGTTAACCTAATATTTATCAAATCAATATATAAAAAGAATAAGTAAAGTCCTCTCTAAGTTAGAAGAGCAACACATAGAGCTACAAATAATAATAATAATAATAATAATAATAATAATAATAATAAAAATAAAAATAAAAATAAAAAATATAATAATAATAATAATAATAATAATAATAATAATAATAATAATAATAATAATAATAATAATAGTAATAATAATAAT